>BJCM01207683.1:0-15557 GCA_018326385.1 Flaveria bidentis
GACCGATCAAACCCGATCTCTTCAGGGGCCGGAATCTTTAAAAAGTTATATATATATATATGTATTTTTTTACTTAAAAGGTATAAACTATTAATAAACCCATTAAAAAGACTCAATAACTTTTAATTATCTTAATCTATTAATCCTTATTTTAAAACTCATTAGCATTTTGAATAGTTTAGCCCAATACTATTTGCCCAATCTAAACTCAATTTAATATGAAAACTTGATCGAAAACTTTGTTTTAAAAATTGCTAATTGAACTTCCCAATTCGCTTAAGTAAATAAAATAGATTATTTTGATACAATACTTTTGTTTAGCTTATTATTATAACAATTATCGTTATACTATAAATTTTTTATATATAAGTTATTCGAGTTTAGACTTTTTTATACGTTATATTATAGGGACTCATTTTTTGTTCTCGCCCCGGGCCAAGGTCTCTTGGGAATTTTCGGGACCGACCCTGATTAGTAAAGTATAGGAAACAGTTAATTAGTAAAGTATACGAAACAGTTAATTAATGATGTAAAAGAAACTTTAAATCTCCAAGAAGTTGGGAGAAAATGGTTCGAGAGCCTTTTTATCCTAGGAACCTAACGCTTTAAGATATTTTAAAAAATTGCAGGTACACCCGAAGAAATCAATCAATTACTGTAAGAAGACAAGAGCAAGTAAAGTTAAAGAAGAAACGCCATAGTCTAGCAGGTATGTTCTTTATTAAGTTGTTGGTTAAATATTGTTATCTCTATGAATTTAACCAACTAAATTTATCAGTTTATTCATCAAGTTACTAAAGTTTATTTATTTTATTCATGTATAGGTAAAGTGAAAGGATTTTTGAATAAAGCCTATAAACTATAGGTTGTTTATTTGGAAAAAAAATACACCCATTTTATCTATCTTTGAATAAGATAAATTAACTTTAAAGACTAACTTGTTAAAAAGTTACTCCGCGAAAAAACCCGACATACTTTCACTAGAAATATGGTTTGGTCCCTAAATTATTTTTTTTGAGTATATTACCGTTTGTATCCCTGACTTTTGTCCATTTTAACCGTTTGCATCCCTATAGTTTCAAAACCTTGAATCGCCTCCTATACTTTTAATTTTTTCCTTGTTTGAATCCATGTAGCTGACGCCGTTAATGTGAACAGTTAAATGCACATTTTTCTCTCTTTTGGGACATTTTGGTCATTTTTTCTTTCCCATTCTTTCTTGCAAAACCATTATAAGGGTTTATTTTACCTCTCACTTCAACTACCCTTCCCAATCTCACCCTCTCACCTTTCCCTCCCTCTCTCTCTCTCTCTCTGTCTCACCGTCGCTCTCTTCTCAAAGGAAAACGATGGTCAGATGTGGTAAATGTGGATCTGAAACTTTTGTTCGAACATCATGGACCGTAAAAAATCCAGGCCGCAGATTTAACTGTTGTGCGAGAATGAGGAAAAATTGTGGTTTTGTTAGTTGGGCTGAACCTGCACTATGTTCAAGATTTACAGAAATTATTAATGGGTTGTTAAGATCAAACAACATGACAAAAGAAAAAACTAGGAAGTTGGAGCATCAAGTGAAAAAATATAGAATGTTGTTAATTTTTAGTTGGTTCTTTTTTATTGTGTACTTGATTTGTTAATGAAGTAGTAGAAGTTCTTTTATACCAAGTGACCTAATTTTCTCCTAAATATTATAAAGGTCAATTAATAATGGTTGTACAAGTTTAATGGATGCAAATGGACATTTTGTGGTGATAATTACAGAAACAATATCATACATGGCTTTTGATTACATCTAAAAAACATGAGTGGCAGTAACATTGTTTAAAGCAACAAAGCATGTTCAAAATACATACCCAAAATACATCCAATTAACAGAAAATCAATATGCAAAATATATAAACCAACTGACTACTGACTATCTAAAGAAGCACCTTGTGAAAGTTGTTATGATGAACCTTGTCCCTTGCATGACCTTTTGTTGTATCCATAATTCTTGCACAGACCACACTTAACAGAAAATCCTATTTTCACCAACTTCCCATCTTTGTTAACTTTACTTGCATCCACCTCCTCAACTGATTTCTTCCTCTTCTTTCTTGGTCTGTCAATTTGAGTATGATGCATTGGAGGTATCAGTGTAGTTGGGGAATTTGATGGCATCCACATGGGTCTCCCATTGATAGGCTCAAGGGTGTTTTTATATACATCCTTCCAGGTTTCTAACCAATACACTTTGGACACCCAAGCCTCAGGAATTGCATTTTGCTAGTCATAAGTAGCCAAATCCCACATGCAAGTACTGCATGCTTACAAGGCATGTCTGTAAGCTCCCATTTTCTACACGAGCATGTTTGTTTCTCTAAGTCAACACAAACTTGATCCATCCATGGTCCACTTACTTGGTATTTTTTTAACTCCAACCATGATAACAATATATTCACTTGCTTGTTTCTTATGAGATCCAAGCTTTTAGCTGCAAAGGGTGTAAGGGGCCCTGGACACTTTGAAATCAACTTGTGAACAACAACAAGCCTCTTTAACATGTATTCCCTAACATACTCAAGACATGAAATTATAGGCTTTTCTCTACCCCCAACCATCTGCTTATTAAAGACTTCACAAATATTGTTTAATAAAATATCATATGCCGACATACCTATTTTATAAAAAAATATTGTGTAAGCTATTAATTCTGGGTTTTGAAAAACATCAATTGTAAAGACAAGTAACACATACCACTAAAGTGAGACCTACTCCAATGCTTTGAAAGGATTTGCTTCAACCAATCATACAGGGATGGATTTTGTTTCCTTATGGTCTCCATGTGTTTTTCAAATTCAGGGATTGTGGTTGAACTTGCATATTTCCATAAAAGATCCTTATACATGTGCCCTCTCCATTTTGCTTTCATGTTCTCATGAATGTGTCTTAGGCAAAACCTATGCTCAGCTGCTGGAAACACCTTCTTAACAACAGGTACAATTCCCTAAACAGGTTAAAACAGATGATATAATTTCACTTCTAAAGGTTTATACATATTGCAATTAATAAAAGTAGGTACAATTACCTTCTGCCTGTCACTTGTGAAAGTGAAGTTTAAGTTTATGCCCAGATCTAGATCATCACCAAGAAGTTGTAGAAACCATGTCCATGAATCTGTTGTTTCAACCTCCACCACTGCATATGCTACTGGATAAATTCCATTATTGGAGTCAACACCAACCCCAGTCAACATTTGTCCTGGGAATGGACCTTTCATAAAGGTCCATCTAGACCTAACAGGTCTCTCCCACATGCTTTAAACCCAACTTTCATAGCAGCAAAGCAGATGTAAAGCCTTTTGAACTGTCTAGTTGAACTACTAAGGTTACTCTCCCTTTCATCCTCTAACTTAACTATTGAGTCTGGGTTAGATCTTAACAGCTCTTCACAGTAATCCCTCAATAATCCATACTGAGATACATAATCACCCTTTATTTTCTTCAATGCCATCACTTTTGCCAGAAAGATTTTTTTGATAGATATTTGAATCTGGTTTTTCCTCTGTAAGATGTCTTGTAGGGCCTTTAGGGGTATATTAGGGTTACACTCCAGTAGGGGTTCTGTTTCTTTAGCAATCACTGAAGCTGTGTAAAGTCTGAGCTTTCTTGTTTGCATACAATTATGATCTTCAACAAAAGTCTTCACAAAAAACAACTCATCTGTATTGGGCCTTGATATATGCACTTTCCATGGGCAAGTGGCAAGTGGGAACCTTTTTTCAATTTAGACTTATTGTTTATTACACCACTAACAACCACTTTGTCCTTAACTGGTTCCTTTCTTTTGGACCCATCTGCTTTTGAACATTCCCCATTTTGCCCTTCACTACAAAAAGAACCAACATTTTATCCATAACACACCACACGAATTCTTAGTTTGTCATCTTTTACAAATACTAGTTGCCTCCTAGTTTGCACAACAATTGACTTAACAATGTCCTTGACCTCTTCTTTATCCCCAAAGGTTTGACCAACATAGAATGATGATGATACAACAACTGACTTCCAGTTTCTATTCTTCCTATTTAGATTTTGAATTGCCCTTCGAGATGGAGCAGCATCTTCATAACTTGCATTGTCAAAGTTATCTAAGTCAACCTCTGTAGTATCATCTTCATCACTTTTATCATCTCCAGGCAGATCATCTACATTCATGTCAACAAATAATCTGTATTCAACCTCTACATCCTCTAAAGGATTATTTACATCTACAATAAAATCTTCATCATCAGATGAAGATCCACCACTAACAGATCCACTAGAGGAATTGTTATGCTGATGTTATGGCTCAGTCTGATCACCAGAAACATTGTTATGCTGATGTTATGGCTCAGTCTGCTCACCAGAATCATTGTACTGTTGATATTGTTGCTCAAGTTGTTATGTACGAAAAGGTTCCATAAAATTAGATAAGAAAACATCATCTTACAAAATGTTAATAGAATCAACCCCTTTTGCTTCTATAACTGAATCAACCCCTTCTGCTTCTATCATTGAATCAACCCCTGCTGCTTCTATCACTGGTTCTGCCCCTTGATCCGGACCTGGTTCTGCCCCTTGATCTGGACCTGGTTCTGCCCCTTGATCCGGACCTGGTTCTACCCCTTGATCGGGACCTGGTTCTGCCCCTTGATCCGGACCTGGTTCTGCCCCTTGATCCGAACCTTGTGCTGCCTCTACAAGTGGAGGAACCTCCTATTCAAACCACTCTAGTAGTAATTGTCTACTACAAGGATTAGATGGTCCACTATCATCAATCTCTTCGATTATCACCCTTGACCCTTGGTTAGGAGACTGCAAATAGGTCTTTAGCCTTGTAACTTTGTGTTCTATGTACAGTTCAATCACCTTAAACATGTGCATGTATTGTTGCATGTTATGCACATCCATATCACCGCCCAGAGCTCTTAAACCAAAATCCAAGTCCTGACCAGGAATCTTAAAGTTGTAATACACTACCTCATCCCCATCATAACCTAACTCTTTCATCATAGCATCAACATCATAAGTTGAAAACATATCAATGTCTACCATGTCCACGTATGTAACTTTGCCCTTCACATACCTTCTTCCTGGGAACTTCATAAATTCTCCACCATGATGGATTTCAAGTGTAAAATAAGTAGGCTCACTAGTTGTAACAATGTATACTATAATATTAGAACATACTGAAACTAAAATAAACCCCTAACTTAAGTTGATTTTGAAGAAAACATACCATATAATTCGATTGGATTAAACCTTGGATCATCTGTGTCACGAATGTACCAGGTAGGATAAACCATCTTTCAAATAGGTTTAAGGCCACGATCACTTAATAGTTGAAGATGATGATGGGTTAAAGGCCACGATCACACAATCGGGTTTGAGCTTCAGTGAAAGGTTAGAATATAAAGTGAAAACAGGATTTACAATATGTAAAATAAACCCATACAATAATAAAGGGGGAAAGAAGAAATGACCAAAAGAGAGAGAAAAAGATGCGCATTTAACTGTCCACATTAACGACGTCAGCCTCAGGGATGCAAACAAGGAAAAAAAATAAAATTATAGGGGTCGATTCAAGGTTTTGAAACTATAGTGATGCAAACGGTTAAAATGAACAAAAGTCAGGAACGCAAATGGTAATTTACTCTATTTTTTGTGATTGATTGAGTTCTCAAAAGTTGTTTTCATTTTCTATGACAAATATATAATTTTTTTCAAACTTTGTTTTTTATTTACTGATTTTGAGTCTCTAAAGAGTTGTTTTTGTGACTTTTATCATAACTTAAAACTGATTACTAAAGACTTATTTTATACTTTGAGCTTGAGGATTTTGTTGGGTTAGAGGTTAGAGTGTTAGACTATTAGAACCTACTCACGTTATCCCATCAAATCACTCATACTCTACTAAATGTCTGTTTGACAACTTTTGAATTATTAAGTGCTAAACTAATAAGAGGTCTGAATCATTAAGTGTTGAACCATTAAGAGACTTGAATCATTAAGAGCTAGTATATCGTTTAACCATTCAAAGACAAATGTCTGACCAATTCAGATAATATGTCTTGCTTAACCATTCAACATTAGACCTTTTGACCATTCAACATCAGTATAATATTTAACCATTAAGAGATAAATATTTTAATCATTTAGACATGTGCTCACGAAACAAATGGTCTGAATCATTAAGTGCTGAACTATTCAGATATCTAAATCATTAATAGGTTGATTAAGAGGCTACCAACATCCTTTAAGACTCTTAAAAGGGTTAAAAGTAAAAAAATTAGTGAAAGCTGAATTTAAGTTACATGGACTTAAGCATTTATCACTTTGTAACCTCCTTGAAGGTTGACTCAAGAATTTAATCAATCCTTAAAGTTTGGTAACTAAATCCGCAATGATCACCCAAACAATAGTATAGTAATTAATCCACAATTTTAGTTATTAAAACACTATTTTAGTGAAAGTGCATATGGTTTTTTCATAGATCAACAAAGCAAAAACTTTTAGATCTAATCCGTAAATTGGTGAAAGTTGGTTGGTTAAATTGATCTTAAACCCTATCTTTCTCTAGAATTGTTAAGTGTTTATTTATTGTATGTGCAAGGGCTAAGTCTCCTTGAACAACTGGTGTAAGAAGAAGCAATAGAATTAAAAGGAAACCCTTAGAATACTGGAAAGTTGAAAGACTCTTATATGCTCGAGTCCATAACCATAAGCGCTTCTTTGCTTAAATAACGGGTCAACAAATCGAATGAGTGAAACAAGTCAAGAGTTGCCCAAACTGTTGCACAAAACATAAACCAATTATATAAAAAAATGGATTAGATTTGAAATAATATAACTTTGACAACCATTTTCACACACAATATTATAAAGAACAATCCATTCATTTTGCCACTCATTTATCCTTTAATGATTACGTATTTTTAGACAGAAGTGTGAAATGTAAAAGTTACTTATTTTTTATAGGAGTGTGAAATGTAAATGTTACTTATTTTTTAGAGGAGAGTTAAATGAAAAATTACTTATTTTGTGCATAAGTGTGAAATATAAAAGTTACTTATTTTGCATAGAAGTGTAAAATATAAAAGTTACTTACATTTAGCCTATGACCTAATAACATATGCAACTTTTACAGGTCTACCAACAATGATTGATGTGAAGTATCTCTCTCCTACAAACCACCATGGGAAACCTGGTTTTAAGGTTGAAAAAGATCTTGTTGAGCTGATTTCTTTGCACTAACATTCTTGTGCAAGTTCTGTTTCCCTTTTCTTATGTTTTAGCAACTTTGTTTCCGGGGCCGGTTCAATATTTCCGGAGGCCTAAAGCGAAACAAAAATTTAAGGCCATCACCTATATGTTATTTCTAAAAACATTTGCCTCAAACCGACGACATAAACAGATTTGTTTATAGTATGGCATAAAACAACTTAGGGCATAAAACAACTTAGGGCATAAAATAACTTAATCAACTTAAATATCATCAACTAAAAAAAGCATATTAAATGATAAACATGTAACAATTGATTAAAGTAAAGAGAAAAATCAGTTGCAAATGTAAACTAAAATCAAAATAGACAACAATAGATTACATAAACAAAAAAACAATGGTAGATTAAAACAATTAAGCATAAATCAAGATCAAACAATAAAAGTTAGTAGATCAAATGATTAATTGCAAAAAAAGAATTTAGAATTGATGAATTTAAAAAAACCATCAACATTGAACACTCAATGAACTTTTGGTGAACAAGTTTCATAAGTCAACCTCGATAAATCAAATTTTGTAAGTTGACTTTGATAAACCTTCAATAATTTTGTTATCATTCTCATTTTCTCTAAAAACATATTTTTTTATTTCGAAATTTGAGGCCAATTTAGGGCTCTTAAATTTTGAGGTCATAAAACGATTGTTTTAGTTGTTTATACTATAGAAATGCTCTTGTTTGTTTCTTATTAAATGGCTCAAGCAAATTAGTAGAAGATTTTCTTCAATTGGCTCTTGTACATGTTAGAACCATTATGGTCATGCTTCATTGACATTTGTATTATTGAATACCAAGTTGTTGAAGATTTACATTTATAGGAAGGCATTATGGTTGTACATGACAGGGGTGGCTACAATCTGAGCCACAAATATTAACCTATCTAATGCAAAAACTGATGGTGTTCAGTTTTTAGATAATGATTATCTATATAACTGTGAATGAATCTATTATCAAATGTCGATTAACATAAACAATCATAAAGTATAAATGTTAGATTAATTAAAAACTATAAAATATATAATATTTAGGTAGATTAACCAAAACAAAATGTTACAAAATATATAGATATTTAAATGCATGCACATGAAGAAACATAAATGAATTAACAGATACAAACTAATATAAACGAACATTTTATCGAACATTTGCGAACACAAATGTACAAACATGACCTATTTGCTTGTTTAACTAAAGGTATAAAATATGTTCGTTCATTTATTAAATGAAACGTAAACAAACTTCCTATCGGATGGTTCGTGAACTGTGAGCTAAATGTTTGGTTCGTTTAGGGCTCTAAACACATTCACCTCAACATCCTTATTTCCGCTACCTATAATTTCTAATTCCATGCCTGTGTCTTCTTCGTTAGCCAACAACCGGTTTTGTATCAACCCTATGAAATTTCTCTTTTAAATTCCACATATTTTATTTTTAAACCATGTTCCATATTAGGTCCTATTTTATTAGATATCTGTTTACTCTTTACTTATTAGTTATGATTAAGTATACATGTTTCTTACTATATTAATTTTTGTATAATTTTATAAAACTAAAAAGTAACTGGATTTGTCTAATAACTAAAGCAAAAAAAATAAAAAATATGATTTTTTCAGGATTAATGCATTGTGCTATTCTAATAACAAAAACAAAGGAAAAACAAAATTGAATTTTTTAAGTGTAGTAAGGTACCCGTATATGCCTGGTTTGGATAATAAGCATAGATATCATCTAATTGTAAATTAATTTCTACTAATCTCATATATGTCACATGATACGTATCTTTGTCCTCATGATTCCAGTGAATTTCTTTCTACTGAAAAGTCAGAGGTTGTTTGACAACTTTTAAATGATTAAGTGCTCAACTAATAAGAGGTCTGAATCAATTGCTGAATCATTAAGAGGTCTAAACTATTAAGAGCTAGTATATAATTTAACTATTCAAAGACAAATGTCTGACCAATTTAGATAATATGTCTTAACCATTCAGCATTAGACCTCTAGCATAAGTATAATGCTTAACCATTCAGAGGTAAATCTCTTAATCATTTAGACATGTGCTCACGAAACAAACAGTCTGAACCATTAAGGGCTGAACCATTAAGAGGTTGATTAAGAGGCTGTCAAACAGTCCCTTAGTTAAGAAATTGAGAGGAGTATGGGTAAATCAGTTCCCATATCCTATTATAAAATCTAGTTCCATACTTGTCTTGTATGAGTATTTGTTCTTGTTTTACAGGTATCGGATTCCTCATTATTCATTACTTATAAATACAACCAGGTGTCCCATTACTCATTATTTATATTATGTATTATAACTAGTATTAAATCCCTCGTGTTGCTGCGGGAGGGGGGGGGCACGCAAAATTATGTCAAGTAGCAAAAATGTCATAATTAGGAACCACCAACACCTAAAAAAACTCGTATTAAAAAAGAAATAAAAACAAAAAATATAAAACCGAACGGAAAAGTAAACGTAAAAATGTTAAACCACACACGTGAAACGTAAAACATTAATAAATATAACTAATTTGATCTAGTACTCGCGCGTTGTGACATGTCGTTAAAAGGGAAAAATAAACGTAAATCTAAAATCGCGTGCGCACGTCGTAGTGTGTTAACTTGTAAAATTTAGGACGAAACGTAAAACGAAAAACTTGTAAAAATATGAAAAGTATAAGGGTAAAGTGGAAAATGAAAATTTATAGAAGTTAAATTGTAAAATATATAAAAGTATTGAGATACAAACCTTAAAGCACACAAAACTTGTTAATTAGTATATTATAAATATAATGTATATATGATATATGTTTTTTACCATACCAATTTCTATATTATTTAACTATCAAGAATATTAGAAATGTATATTATATTAATTATCAATTTTTATATGCATAATGATGTTATACCTTATGCATAGGAGGGTATTAAAAATTTGACTTTTTATTTTAACCCAAAGGTTTCATATTTTGCAAAGTAACCTTCCAAAATTTGAATATTTTCACTTTAAACCTAAAACTTTTTATCTTTTGCAATTTAATCTCACAAAATTTTATACTTTCAATTTTGGTCCCTTATAATTTTCATATTTTGTAAATTTTCTTCTTACGTTCGTTCTAGGTTTTGCAAGTTAACACGACAAAAACATGCATGTGCGATTCACTAATTTTACGTTTTGTTCTAAATTCTGCGAGTTAATGCATCACAACATGCATGTGTGGTTTATCGTTTTTACATATATTTTCCCCCTTTTAAGGGCCTGTCGCAACGCATGAGTAATCTGAGTTAACTATTTCAGAGCTCTATCTCTTTCTTATATATTTTATGTTTTGGTCTTATTTTTTCGTATTAACACACTGTAATTTCAATGTTGATGCTTATTAAAGGTGGTGTGATATTAATTATATTTGTATGGTTTTATGTTCTTCGTAACGTTGGGAACTTAATTCTATTATAAAACTAAAAAAACAAGTGGATTAATGCATTACACTATTACCAAAAAACAAAGGGAAAAATAAAAATGACATATTCACTTATCGTCATGATTAATAAATAAATCCATAAATAATCTCCTCTAATCTATCTCCTTCTCACATGATCCTACACTCTCCCTCCCCGTGATTCCCGTAGATTTCTTTCTATTAATCTCATATACGTCACATGATAACTATTTCCTACGTTTCGTCCCTTTAATTTCGTAAAATATAATTTTAAATTATAGGTTATGATCATTTGTGAACTCATAGATATATTCAAAACTACTAGGAATTTTATAAACATATATATATATATATATATTTATGTTTTATACAAAATATTATTGAAATATAATGTTTAATTTTTCTCTTCAAATTCAAAATGAAAATATTGAACAAAATTCTACTATATAAATGTGTAAGTCACATGTAGTTATATATCTACACATGTGTAGTTTAATATTTAAATTTTTTAAAAAGACATGAAAACATAATTTTGATGGTTTTTATTATATATAAACATACACAAATGCATGATAAAATTATAATTTTTTAAAAAAATGTGAACTATTATTAATTTTTGCAGTTCTTAACTTATTAATTATAAGTTCACAAATAACTCCCAACCTTTCGAATCATATAAAAATAAATAAGAGCATTCATATCTCATTCTATAAATTTATATATGTGTATTTCATATATTATAAGAGATGACTGTAAGTGCTTGTACGTAGAGGAAAAAATATTACTGTTAATCTATATATTTAATGTACATACTTTTACTCTATAAAAATATTTTTAAAGTGATTATGAGTAAATAAGAGAAAAAAATTAGTTATAAAGATATGAAAATATGATTTAATAGAAAAAATAAAGAAAACTTTGTGAAATTTGAGTGTAACAAGGTGATGAGAATGGGACTCGAATACTCTGATAAAGACAACTTAAATGCATGGAAAAAAATCGTGCATTTTACGTGACACTACATATCACGTGACACTATTACTATTTCCCCTTATAAATATAAAATATAAAGCACACAAGTAACCACCGACGATCACATAACCCATCATCCTTCCAAAATGCATAACATCAACAACAACAACAATAAACATTGATATTAAGAGCTGGAAATTCGATTTTCTTAATGATTGACATTTTGTTTGCTAAACAAGAATTAAGCAAAAAGTAAGATAATTATTAGAATTCATATATATCAATACACGTTGCGATACAATAAAACGACAGAGTTATAAACATATATATAAATAAGAAAAGTTTTAATTTTTCAGGTGGTAGTTTAGCAACGGGGATAAGAAATCAATTAAGCATCATGATTGCTAGTTTTAAAACCGGGTGTATCATCTTTGAAAGATTGTCTTGGATATACTTGAGAAAAGAGATAATATGTTTATTGTAAACGAAAATAGATTGATAGTGATTAATTTACAGTTTAAATTATAGCCACTTGTAACGGCTATGTGATTGCTTACAACGGCCATATAACCGTTTATAACGACTATATAATTGTCGTGTGTGTATATATATACAAAAACTTTTTTTAAAATAAAATTGGTAAGTATAAGATTATGTTATAAAAACATGAATTTAGTTTATAAAAACAAAAGAGAATAAAAACGACAAGTTAAGATAAGAACAAAACCTTAATGCGAATAAATGTTAGTAAACATAATAAAAATGTTAGTTGTATAAAAGTTAGTTGACATAAAAGAAAATGTTAGTTGTATAAATAAATATTAAGTAAAAGTAAAATCCATAAGTAAATATTAGTTGCATAAGTAAAAGTTAGATGCATAAATAATAGGGTTAGATACATAAGTAAAAGTTAGTTGACATAGATAAAATGTTAGTAGCATAATTAAAAGTTAGATGTATAAATAAAAGTTAGTTTGTTAGCAGTCCCATAGTTATCAAGATGTTTATAATAAGTGTGACACCCAACATTTTCCGGTCACTTTTTGATCAACACAAACATGGTTTTCCGATCATACATTCATGCATTTAACGTTGTTTACTTAAATGCGTCATTTATTGCACAAACATTCACGAATCTTTCACGTGACGGTAATTCGAAGAATTATCGAATCATACTCGCGTCTGTCCTTAAACGTTGGTGATTTGTGAAAGTAGTTTTCAAACAATCATAATTGGTGTGAAATTACGTGCTTTATAATTATGTGATTATTTATGTAGATTGGTTGTGAAAATTGAGAATTTTCTGGCATTTACGTGTTTTCGCGCATTTTCGGCTTTTAACACCTAACTATTATAAAAATACCTTTGACTAGTAAAATAAATATTATTTCATGTTATTAATGTTTGTTTGATGTTATTTGAGCATTTGGTGGTTTTGGTGTAGAAAAAGTTCAATCGCGTAGCGTTAAAACGATTTTTATAAAAGACGGAGGTTTTTCTTGTAAAAAAAGGTATAAAACCCAACCCCCAACCCTAATCACCATTTGTCATCCCAACCACCTTCCCCTTCATTATTTTCATTTCAAATCATCCTCACACATAAAACACACCTTCTTTGATCTTGTTCTTACATATTGGTGATGATTTTCATCGTTTGTTGCATCAAACGCGTACTAGGGATCATCATTTAATCATTTCAAGTAAGTTTTTACGTTTGATTTCATGTTCATTGATCTTCATGATGAACATAAAACTTAAATTATCCAAACAAGTCAAAACTCAAAATTGATGATTGATTATTTGTTAGTATTTGATATAATGATGTTTGTACGGATTGGTTTTGTGAATTTATGTTGTTTTGATCAAAAACTGATACTTACTTATAATGGAAACTTTAATCTAACGCTTTTGTAGAAATTGTGTGATTGTAATGAAATTGGATTGAATTAATGGTTCTAGGATGTTAGTTCATGTTAATGGATGAAAAATCATGTTTTGAACTTTTGGTTTTGGCTCGGTTTTCTGGTACTTTCCAATAATGAAAACTTTTTGGCTACTTTGGTTTATAGATGTTGATTTATTCAAGTTTAGTTAGTTGTGGTGATTGTTATATGATATTTAGAACATAAGAATGAATTGAGAATAATCGAATTGTGAAAAACGCTTCGTATAAACATGCTTCCTATTTGTGAAAACTTTTGTGTCCCGATGTGTTGTATGATGAATATGATATGTGAAGAATATTTTTTGGTGATGTGATTGATGTTGAAATGATTATAGGAACATGCTAGGAAATTTGGATGAGATTCTGCAACTTGTATTCTTACGTTTTTAATTTAGAAAAGTTTGGGCATTATGAAGTTTCTAAGTTATGTTAACATGTGATGGATGAGAAAAGTTAAAGGAAAAGAAGAAAAAGGAGGAAGAAGCAAGGGTCACTGCAACCAAGAAGCTCAGTGAGAAGGCCTGGATGAAAGACTATCTCCAGGCTTATGGCTTCTCTGAAAGGCAGGTGGGTCCCATGTCTATAAGGACACTCCAACGGATTGTCAGTGAAATCAAGGTTGGCATCCGCTTGGGAAAAAGAAAGGAGATGTACAGAAGGGTAAAGGGAATGACCTTCACTGCAACCACTCAACCCCAACCTGAACCCACACCCTTACCATTCACCATCAAAACTGAGCCCTTCACCCCTGAACCCACATCCTTACCCACATCCATTTTCTCACCTCAACCACCTAAACTTCCAATCCTTAAACCAAAAACACTTCCCAGAACCACTGCACCACAACCTACCTAACAACCTTCTAAACCATCCCCTCAGCCTTCCAAACATCTCTCTTTTGAGGAGTTCAAGGCAATCAAGACAAAGCTCACCAACTGCACAACTTTGAGCGAAGTCTCATGTGAGGAAGACTCTTTCAACATTACCTATGTTGATGGATCTTCACGTTCCCTCACAAGAGATCAGTTTCTTGATTTGCCCAGAAGAACACTGGACCAGGCTTCTAGACTTCTAGGCCTCAACTCAGATTCACTAAATGATAAAGAGAAGAGACTAAGAAGGAAACTGGTGACCCTTGCTTGATACAAAGAAAGAGGAAAAGATTCCTAGTCCATCTCTTGTGCCTTGAAAGAAAATACTCCAGTGGAGGTTCGACGAAGTTACTCACAACTTTGTAGTGGAAAGAGAGAATGGTGAAGTCAACAGACTGAATGCCACCTCTCTGCTACACTCTAGCAGGTTTGATATTGCTGAGTTAGTAGAAAAACCATTCTCCAACCCCTCCAACTCTAAAACTACTGCTCTCATTAGGAATCATCTCAGCAGTCTTCATCTAGCTGAGTTAACTGCAAAAGCCAAGATTACAGAAGAGTTAAAGTTGAGAAGAAAGGAAGACAAGGAAAGATCTCCTACCAAGGGCGCAACCTCTCTATAGATGGTGGAGGGTCCTGAATTAGAACCTATAGTTAGATGGGAATATGATTATAGCTCCTATCAACTAACTCTTTCCAGAGGGCCACAACAAAGGGTACATATCATTTAGGGTGACAGACTGGAGTTCCTGTCAATGAAAGATTTGTACAAACTTCTTAGCACCACATCAGGGAAGAACAAGGAAACTGATAAATACTTACTCTCCTTGGTGCTGAAGGTTTTGAGAAGCAGAAACAAGTGAAGTTTTGGTAGCATCAGCCTAAGGGGAGTTTGTTGGATCAAGAAGAAGGCTGGTGCAACCAAAACCAAATCACTTAGACAATTTTGGTGCTACTTACAAAGGCTTCCGAAGCCATGTGTGGAACTTCCGAAGGTTGTAGAGTTCTTCCGAAGACAATGTGAAAGATCA
>BJCM01207685.1:0-14233 GCA_018326385.1 Flaveria bidentis
ATATGAGATGATGTTGGGGTTCTATGCTATCCCTTTCAACCACATGCAGGGCTGAACCCATTTGATTGTTGGAGTTGCCAAATGAACCTTGCATGTTCATCTCCATCTGGTAGCCACTAAGAATCCCATATAACTTTGTTAGAGTAAGAGTTTTTAGATTCTCAGTCCTCTTTATCACCATACAGTAGTGTGTCCACAGCCTAGGAAGTAAGGACATGAACTTCCTACAATGTCTCTATTCTCAAGAGGAACTCCTCCAACCACAAGGGTATCTACAATCTCAACATACCTAAAGTATTGTTGAGTCATGGTTTCACCTATTTTAAAGGTGAAGTTTTCAAACTACTGCTTTAGGAGATCTTTCTTGTTCTCCTTGGCTTCAGAAGAACCTTCATACATCAGTTTCAGTGCAACCCACAACTGCTTAGCTGTTTTACACTTCTTGAAACCTCTGTATACAGGGTTTGGAAGGGTAGTTTTGTAGATACATGTGTACCTAGTTTCTGAGATTAATGTAAAATGTCTTTATTGTCTTACACATATGTAATAGAATGAGTATTTAATGAAATACAATGTTTGGTTGTGCTTATAATGTTGAATATTTCATTGCTTAGTATGTAATAACGCTTATTGAACTAATTATATAGGTTTGTGGTTGTTTGAATAGAACTAAGTCAAATAATGATTGTGAAACATATTCAAACTTAATCATATGAAGTTTTCATGCAATTGGCCAATGCTAATGGACCATACGCATGAACAAATTCATGCTAATAAACCAGTCGCATGACTGAACCTGGAGACTGGATCAGTCGCATGATTGTAACATGAGATTGACTCAGTCGCACGACTGGACACTCAGTCATGCGAATGGATCAACCGCATGACTAAATCGCACGACTGAACCATGCTAATGGTTCACTCGCCTGAATGAGAAACCCTAACCTATAAATACCACTTAAATCGTGGAAAAACATAACACTTCGAAAACCTACATACTAAATCGTACCCTAGCCGTCCAGAGACCTCTAAGAACCTGTTCCAAGTTCATAGATCGCACTAGATCGATTACCAATCATTCTTAATGTTTAGATTCAATCCATAATTGTTTCTACATGCGTTCTCACTGATTGGATCGCCAATCAAATAGTATTCCGCACTATTTGATTCGGTATACACGTATATCAGTTAGTATTTTGTTAAATTCACGATCCTAACAAGTGGTATCAATGCTTTGGCTCTAGATTTAAATTGTTTTGATATAAAAATTGTGTTTATCCAGTAAAAAACACAATTTTTGTGTCAAACCGGGTTTTAGACGTCTCCTGATCGTAAAGTTTAGTTTTTCCGGCATACGACAATTAGGGTCAGCAAGAAATTCGTGTTTTTGCGTGCAAAACACCTTAAACCTACGAATTTTCGAAATCCAGCAGCTTCTGTCGCACGATTGACTCAATCGCATGACTGAATCTATACGCATCCCTCATACGCACGATTGGACTCATCCGTACCTCCATTCATACGACTGAGCAATTTATTCGCGTTGTTCAACCGCATTTGTTCATTCGCCCGACTGAGCCATCCACATTATTTTAGTCGCACGATTGAACCATCCGCATTATTCAATCGCACGAATAGCCCAATCGCATACCTTCATTCGCACAAGTGAAACAGTTTGCTAAAAAGTTTAAAGTTGATAGCAATGGAGGACCAATACTCGGCGTTCACAGCAGGGAGAGACTCAACGATTCAAAACCTACTGCTTCTGGAGAATGAAGTGGGGAATCACAACAAACCCCCTAATCTAATCACGTTAGATGAATACCCACAATGGAAGCAACGTTTCAAGATCTACTTAAATGGAGTAGATCCCAATCTCCGGGAATCAATAGAGACGGGGTACAGCATGCCAGTAATTGCTGATGGTGTCAAACTTACACTAGGTGGCATAACTGATGGACAAAAGGTCAAATACAATGTTGAGAAGAAAGTCTATGCTCTGCTAACTCAGTCAATCCCCAAGGATATTTTCCACCAATTTTCTGAGTATACGCAAGAAAAGAAGCTGTGGGATGCATTGGAGAAAAGGTATGATAGAAATGTATCATTAATGGTGATAAAGGTTAAAGCTTTGAAGAAAGAGTTTGACAACTTCTCTTCGATGGGTAAAGAAAGCATAGATGACGTCATTGACAGATTCTACCACATGATGAGTGAGATGCACACTCATGGAGTAACGATGTCTATGGCAGACAAAGTGTCGAACTTTGCAGATGGGTTGCCGGAGAAATGGGTTTTCTTTGTGTCCAATCTTAGACAGAATGATATGCTAACAAAGTTAGATATCAATGATTTCATTCTGAAGCTGAGAAAGGAAGAGCTGAGGATGAAGTATAGAGCCCAAAAGTCTTCCTATGATCAGAATCCGACACTGTACAACGCGACTCCACAAGCCAAAAAGTCTAGAGCAGCACTTCAGACGGCTTTTGTGTCAAGTTCAGCTGGTCCCTCTCAAACCTCTACTTCAGGGTCAGAAACGTCAGGGTCGTCTGGTACCCAATACATAGTACCTGAAGGCAATGTTGTAACACTAAAGACCAAGAATTTCGGTAATGTGATAGTTGAGGTAGCTAAAGAGCACATGGATCTCTTAGCAGCAGTAGTCCACTCCTATGATGGACTAATTGTGGGAAATATTGGGAACTGTCATCTGGCAGATGAGGACTACGAGCAGGTGGACGAGACAAAGCTAGAGAGGATGGATATAATGTGGGCCTTAGCAAGTGCTGTTCGGAGAGCTAAGAAGTTTGTCAAGAAAACCAAACAGAACTTGGTTGCAACTAAGGACACTACCTTTGGTTTCGACAAGACCAAGGTAACCTGTTTCAACTATGGTGAAAAGGGGTACTTCAAACGTGAGTGTGTGAAGCCCAAGAAAACTAGAATCATGAATCCATTCTCATCCTTCAATTGCCAGGATAAACCAACTAGCAGTCCTACTTCGTCAAGCAAGGATCCTAAAGCCTTGACTGCTCATGATGATGAAGGACAGGACTGGAGCTTTCGGTATGTTTCACCGGAAGAATCCAACATCGCTGATGTTGAAGATTTAGATGATGATTCAGCTAGTGAAGGAGATATTGTAGTGGAACTCGCGATGTCAAGCACCGAAGAGGCTGCAACAGTGGTCAATTACATGCCTGCAGAAGGGAAATCTACAACAATGTCAGAATCACCAGAACCAGAAACACCAGACTCTGCTTTGATGGTTGATTCATCAGAACCCTTTCAGGTAAGTACTACTGACCAACTTTTCAATAATCATGCTTGTTCTGATTGTAATAAATTTAGGGAAAGCATAGATTTAAAATTTGCTAGGTTATTAGATCATAATGATAGCTTAGTAAAGGACTTGCAACTATGCATTGAAGCTAAAAGAATTCTTAAAAAAATGAGCACAATTATAAAGAAAAGATAGAACTGTTGAACAAACAACGTAGGGAAACCGAAGTTGTAGCTTTTAACCAATCAAATGACATTAAGTTCTATCTTAACTCCCTAGAAGACACTAAGAAACAAAAGGCAGTTTTAGAAGTAGAAGTTAATTCATTAAAGGAAAAACTGCATAGTTGGACAAGTTCATCTCATATTGTTCAACACTTAGTGAGAGAGCGTAACAACGGGGAGGGATTGGGTTATAAAGTGGTTCCACCACCACATGAGATCTTGATGAACGCAAAAAGTAAACCAATCAATAACAATCCAATCAAGGATCATGTGGTGTCCACTCCTCTTGTAAGTGATCCAGATTCCACATGTAAATCAAATGAATCTGGTACTAAACAAAAGGAGGCTACTCCAAAGGCAAAATGTAAAATGCCTTGTGTTAATCTGGAAAAAGAGTTTGAAAAGGTTAATATAAAGCCTGGTTCAACCACAGTCAAATCTAAACCTAAAAAGACTAGTAATGTTAACCAATCACCGGTTTCATGTCAAAGTCCAGGTAAACAAAATGGAAAAGATGTTAAAAATGTTAAAACATTTAACTTTGTAAAACAAGAAAAAACATCTAAACAAGAAGAGTTCCAACCCAAAAAGGTTAAAGTCACACGTGTGTCACACACTTCTCCACACAAACAGTTGAATCGAAAAGGCGAAAGCAGATCATGCTACAACTGTGGAGAGTATGGACACATTACGTCTAACTGTCCTTACTATCAGACACCGAGGAGGAAAGTTGTACTTCAGGACCCAAAACCTAGTTCTTCTAAGAGGAACACAGTGACTCCACCTAGAAGGGCTGGTGAACCTAAAGTTCAACCCATTAGCCAGTCGTCTGTTTATCACAAACAAGCCTTACACAAGGCGGGCTTATGGAAAGAAAAATCAATCTCAATGTCTGATAATGAGAACAAGAAGACAACTGAGCTTTCCTCACCCTCTAAAGGTCAATGGGTTGAATTTATGATGTGTGATGCCTCTGGGACACCCAAGCCAGTAAAGACTTGGGTCCCTAACCTGAACTAATGTTTCCGATTGAATGTGCAGGTTGTTCGCTATAGTGCTGACACCAACACGTGGATTATAGATAGCGGAGCATGCAGGCACATGACAGGGAATAGGGCTCTCCTATCAAACGTCAAACAAATAAAAGGAGGCCATGTTTCATTTGCTGGAAACAAAGGAGGGTACGACAAGTACGCTCAGACGATGGAACCGAGTTCAAGAACCAATGGATGGAGGCATATTGCAAGGAAAAAGGAATTATGCACCAGTTCACTTCTACCTACACTCCTCAATGAACGGCATTGCTGAAAGAAAGAATCAGAGCTTGATAGATACTACACGGACTATGCTAGCAGACTCGAAATTGCCTATCCAATTCTGGAATGAGGCAGTTGCAAATGCGTATTACACGTTAAATCGAGTTCTGGTCGTTAAACGCCATGGCAAGACGTGTTACGAGTTACTACAACAACGTAAACCTGGTTTAGAGTATCTCAAGCCGTTTGGCGCACCGTGCACCCTACTGAAGAAGACTCAGGAGGGAAAATTCAGCGAGAAGGCTGAAGAAAGTATCTTTCTAGGATACAACATACCGAACAAGAGAGTTTATAACAACTGACGGGTCAAGTAGAAGTGTGGTGTAACGTGGATGTTCAGAGATACACCACCCCACCTGCTGGAAAAGGACCCACCTTCTTTTTCGACTATGATGGATTCTTCAAGTCCTTCAACATCCCTCTCTCCATGTTTGATGATGAGTTAGCAACAAAGATGATGTATGATGTTCTAAACACACCATCTTAGGAATCTACGTCATCTGGATCACAAGGTGATTCATCTACCAACTCAGGGGGAGCACTCGAGGTAAGTGACTCTTCCTCTGACGATGAAGCCGTGGAGAATGATCAGGACACTCAGGAGCAACAGGTTCCTCCTATTGCAAGTCCACAAGCATCTACATTGATGCCTATGAGTCTTCGGAACCTGACACCCCTACTGCCTCAGATACTGAACCAAATGTTCATAATATTGATCCTCAGGTAGCTGTTCCCACCACTCCTGGATCACACCTAAATGTCTATCATCCTCTGGAAAATGTCATTAGGGATGTAAGATCAGGATTTGAGACAAGAAATCAGTTGTATTCAGCTGATTATGCCTCGGTATTGGAGAAAGGGTATCTTCACGATGGTGCTTATCTTTGCTTTGTGTCTCAGTTCGAGCCAAAATATGTGAGTGAAGCCCTAAATGATGAGGCATGGGTCAGTGCCATGCAAGAAGAACATCTTCAGTTCAAGAAGTTAGGTGTATGGACACTGGTAGATATACCTAAAGGTGCTAAGGTCATTTGCACCAAATGGGTCTTGAAATGTAAGAAAGATGACCAAGGTGTCATCATCAGGAACATGGCTCGACTTGTAGTTCAAGGATTTCAACAAGTTGAGGGAATAGATTACAATGAAGTGTTTGCACCCGTGGCAAAAATGGAAGCCATCTGTATCTTCCTTGCCTATGCATCGTATATGAAGATTAAAGTTTATCAACTGGATGTGAAGAGTGCATTCCTTCATGGTGAAATCCAAGAGACAGTGTACGTCAGTCAACCCAAGGGATTTGAGGATCCATATCATCGGGACAGAGTTTACAAACTTGACAAGGCTTTATACGGGCTTCATCAAGCTCCTAGAGCCTGGTATGAGAAACTCTCCACTCACCTTGTGAAACATGGGTTTCGCAAAGGTGTTATTGACTGCACACTGCTCATCAAAGAAAAGGATAGTGATTTACAGCTGGTCCAAATTTATATAGATGACATAATCTTCGGTTTAAAGAACGAAGAATTATGTAATGAGTTTGAAGCAGTAATGAAGGCTGAATTTGAAATGAGTACCATGGGAGAGATGAAGTTCTTTCTCGGGTTACAGGTGGATGAGACACCTAAGGGAATTGTTCTACATCAGACCAAGTATGTAGGAGATATTCTCAGTCGGTTTGACATGGAGAATGCTTCCGCAGCTGGGACTCCAATTGCTACAAACCATGATGTAGCACCCGACGAGAATGATGATCTGGTAGATGCCACCATGTACTGAGGAATGATTAGATCTCTAATGTAACTCACTGCCTCAAGACCTGATATCATGTATGCTACATGTCTATGTTCAAGATATCACTCAAAGCCAAAAGTTAACCATCTGATAGGGGTTAAAAGGATCTTCCGTTATTTGAAGGGTACACCAACACTACGGTTATGGTATCCTCATGACGATGAATTCGAGCTTACGGCGTATAGTGACTCGAATTACGGTGGCTGCAAGATGAACTACAAGTCTACATCAGCAGGATGTCAATTCTTGGGGAGGAGATTAGTGACTTGGCAGTGTAAGAAGCAGACCTCGGTTGCTTTGTCAACCTGCGAAGTTGTTGTTCACAAATCATATGGATTCAACAGCAAATGTGGGACTACGGTTTGAATTTCTCTTCTACTCATATTTTTGTTGATAAATCTGTTGCAATTGCAGTAACTAAAAATCCGGTCCAACATCCTAAGACCAAACACATCGGAATAAAATATCACTTTATACGTGATTGTCTTGAAAAAAACCTAATCGATCTGATTAAAATAAATTCTAATTTTCAACGCGCTGACCTCTATAAAAAGGCTTTTGATAAACCATATTTTCTATATTTGTTAGAGGTCAATGACGTTAAAAAGAAAAGTGATGTGATTCCTGAAGATGACCATGTGTAGTCCAATGCGTATAGGCCATTTTTCTTTTAATTTTTAATTTTTAATTTCTTTATTTATCTAATTTATTTTAAGTAGTTAATTAAATTGATGTTATTTCTTTGCCTAGTAAAATCCTAAAAATGCAAATCGTTTACGATTTTAGAGGTTTAGGGGGAGAATAGGTTTAGAACGTAACATTATAAAAAACAAAAAAGCAAAACAAAACGAGGGAGGAGGAGAGGTAAGCTTTAGATCGTATTTGTGATACCGATTCAAACTTTGGAAAATGATAGTACATAGGAACAAACCACTTGGGACTTTAAAAGTTTAAATTAAATAAGATGCGAAATTCAAAGTATAAGTCTTTGTAGTCTGAGCAATATAAAATGAAAAATGATAATAAAACTAGCTACTACCAAGGTAACACAAAGAAAGTAGACTTAGAGGTTGCTAGACCACTGATGATATGTCGGTAGATTCAACACAATAGATGATTAGACCTTGTTGGTGTTCTCAAGATTAAACTAAGGTGTTCGACTATCTGTGAGTTATCATCTTATCCCTGGTTAACACAATCAACAAAATTCCAATAAGGGGTGACGAGCAAAATAAACGCCACAAATGTGTGCGTATGACCAAAATATGAGCAAAAGCACGTGATGAAAAAAATGCAAAAGCAATCAAATTAATAACCTATGTTGTTGGTGAGATCTGTGCAAAAAGAATAAAATTGCTCAAACAAGAAGATAGGTTATGTGCCTCTCTGCTGTGCGGTGGCACTGACCTGAGGATAAGCATAACCTATATATTCTAGAATCCATTGTTGTTTGCTGCCTCTCTGCTGTGCGATGGCACTGACCTGAGGCTTGGCTTCTCTTTGAAAGTTCTAAGAATAGTTTCTTCTTGAATACTACCCTGAGACCGCTCAAAAATCTCCTAAGGAATGTTGATTACCAGATAAGTGTGGGATCCAGAAATGCTTGTTGAAATAATCAAACCTTAAACTGTCACCAATTTGTGTCAAAAGTCTGTCTATGGATTTAAGAGGACAAGTATACTAACAATCATCATGGCTAAAATTCTTGAAAGTCCAAATCATTGTTCGAATCTAATAGTACTAGTATGATTTCCTAAACTTGCTAACGACTCTAGATGAAAGAACAGATTCGAGCATCAAAAGTTTTGATAACATGTCCCGAATGATTTGACTTACCTGTATGATTCCAAATTGAATCGATCCATTTATGGTCAAAATGAATTGAAGCTGCCTTTTTAGAAAATGAATCTATTTGATTTCCATCTTAGGATTTACACCTCACACAAAACCACAAAAACAAGTTTAGTATTGTATTTCAGTTTTAGTTATTTTATGTTGTTTAAATTTTGTCAATTTAGTTTGTTAAACATCAGACTATGCAATGGAACTCAATCGGGGTTTTAGTCAACTAAAAAGGTCACGTCTGAGGTGACCACATGTGTTTTCAAATGTAAATGAGTCACGTCTGAGGTGAACACATGTGTTTTCAAATGTAAATGAGTCACGTCTGAGATGACAAATTGTTTTAAAATGATCACGTCTGAGGTGATCAAAGGTTGTCAAAATTAAAATGATCATGTCTGAGATGATCGAATGCTCATAATGTTTAATCAAAAGATAAAAGTGTTGAATGGTCATAAAGTCCAAATCATGAGTATGATCCATTCGCACGACTAGACCATGAGTATGGATCAATCATATGATTGGAGAATACGAATGAGCTCAATCGCATGATTTACCCACACGTATAGGTCATACGTGCGATTGGACCTTTAGCATGGATAAAATCACACGATTGGATGACCAAAATGAGCCAATCACATGGATGAAGGTGACCGAATGGCTCAGTCAAACGATTGACTTCTAGTCGCACGACCGAAAGTGACCAACTGTGCTAGTCGCACGACTGATCTTCAGTCGCATGAATCAACTATGCAACTGGGCTCAATCGAACGACTGAAGGAAACCCTAGTATAAATAGAGGGGGAGTCGGTCGCAGTCATTCATCACTCCCAAATCGCCCCTAATCGCACGAAGCACCGTTACTCTGCCCGATTTTCATTTGATCATTCTAGACCATTGATTATTGCATACTGATGATTTGTGGTTACTATACAGGTAATGTGCGGTGCAATCCATGAAAATGTCCATCGATTCATGCCCAAAATCGACTGCATTGAACCCTAAAAGGAACCGAGACTTAGTTTAACTAAGAAACTAATTAAACTAAGTCCATTGTGAAATTAAAGGTTATTAGGTGTTCTGTCGGTCAAATGCTAGCCTAATGGGCCAAACCACAACGTCTAATATTAAAATTTGCTCAAATTTGATTTTGAATTGAACAGTCAGTCTGTCATGCGAACGGACAACCTGATGAACTTTAGTCGCACGACTGAGCGGGGCGAATGGCTAAACCGCACGACTGAACCATGCGTATGCATTCAGTCGCACGACTGGTGTAAACGCATGATATAGCATATATCTGACCCTAGTCGCTTGTTCAGCCGTACGTATGAGGTCACTCGCATGACTAGATCTCAGTCGCACAACTCATTTGCACGACTAGATCTCAATCGCACAGTTTCATTCGCACAAAAAAAACAGAAAATTTCAAGTTCAAATGAATCAAATTATTACTCATTGAAGGACACTAACGTTTGTTTGCATGGTGTAACATATGGCTTGTCGTTGGACTATGAGCACCAAGCACAACATCTGTGCTCATCTAGATCTGACCTCAAGGAATGCTGCAGACTTCTCTGGCATTATCACCTTTCTTTGGGGATCGAGGATCTTCCGTGCCATCTCGACTCCGTCCACACCATACCGATCAGTCCAACAGGCTTTCTGGGAAAGCGCTGTGGCAGACAGATCCTCAGAGCCCCATCGCATCAAGAGCTCGATATTTGGATAGGCTATAGAGATCACAGAAGATGATCTTCGGACGGTTCTAGAGTTCGGCGATGATGCTGACTGTCCCACTCGATTACACCCCCTTACTGTTCGAGGATGTTTCATGCAAGCTAAGTACTCTAGGGACATCAACGCAGCGGTGCTCAACAAGAGGAACCTGTGCCCCCAGTTCAAGTACCTCGCCCATGTCCTGCTGAAGTGTATAGCTTTTTGGAAGGGAGGGTTCGACGAGCTCTCAGATCAGATTCAGAATGCTTACGCAACGTTGGTGCTGAACCACCCGTTCAGCTTCCCTAAGATGATCTTCGTCTATCTGGTGGAGAAAATTTAGGGGAAAGGGAAGGAGGGGTTCTACATGTACTCTCGATTCATCTAGATGATCATAGATCAGAAACTACCGTCGCTGCCTAAGGAAAAGGAGGACGCTGTAGTCCTTGAGGTGATGGATGACACCACACTAGATCTGGCTGGGGAGGATTATGTGGTGCCAGCGAGGCAGAAATGGCGCCAAGTGGACAGTGACTCTGATGTTGAGCAACTTGTGCTCCCGGACGATGATTCCGACGATGATGATAATGGTGATAGTGGAGATGCAGGGCCCACTCAATTGAGGGCCCCCACTACTGATATAGCATCTCCATCATCCACTCAAGGTGGGATAGAGGCAGCTGGTTTTCATCAGGACTTTTGTCCTGATGAGGAGGAGGAGACAGACGAGGAGCCCTTGACTCGTACGGTGGGCAGCAAAGGTGGTTGCCACCGAGTGAGGGATTAGGGAGGCTAGTGAACGCCTGGGTGGGTCTGGGGAGACTATGACTTATCCAACCTACACCCTTGTTTAGCGCAACATCCCAGGGGGAGCATCCACCTCGAGGGATTCGAGGAAGAAACGGATGGCTCAGCCCCACGAGATGAAGACGAAGAGGAGGAGGATGACATTTATCACCACCACCACTACAGCCACCACTACCACCATTCCACCTACCACCACCACTACCACCATTCCACCTACCACCATTACATCCATTCCACCTACCACTAGTACCATCACTCCACCTACCACCACCACTACCACTCCACCCATCATGACTACCTCACCATTCACACATATCCCACCACCCATCTTCTCTACATCCACCACTACCACCACCACTCATGGAGTCGGGACCTCATCATAGGTCCCACCTACTTTTGGATCCTCTTACCCATCTGTTGGGTTGGAGGAGTAGCTGGCTAACCTAAACCGGTTAGTACTGAAGCTGCTGGCGATGGGTGACCAAAGAGCTACTGAGCTTAATCAGCTGATGGAGCTCAATGCTTCCCAAGCCTAGAGGATTGAGGCTCGGAGCCATGAGATCACAGAGCTGAGAGAGATGCAGACATCCTTTGTACAGAGGATACAGGACTTAGAGGCTCAAAACAAGAAGCTCATGTTGAGGCTTAAAGGATCCAAAGATGAGCCACTAAAGATCAGAGAAGGAGATGGAGATGATGGTGATGATGATGACAGTGATGATGATGATGATGATGATGATGGTGATGATACAGAGGGAGGTGATGATGTTGATGCAGGTGATGATGATGATGAAGGAGAAGGAGATACATCTGCTATGGGTGCCACATCAGCAAGTGAAAGGAGGACCAAGAAAACTCAAGACAAAGGTGCCTCTACATCAACCCCGTCAGCAGAGGAACACATGATACAAGACAAGAGTAATGCATAGTTGTTTATGTCATTTAAAATCATATGTATTTGAATATTGTATCAAACCAATGTAAATAATGTTTATATTTTGTTAATGTGTTTCTGTTTTGATTATTGACTAATTGTTGATGTGTTACATGTTATAAATCACACAGATCACACATCTCAGCAAGATGAATATGATGTTGCTCCCCTTCAGCAGATCAAGTCTCAACTCACAATGATACTTGATCTGCAAGGGATAGTCAGGAGGTCTGTGAGTTACACTCCTGAAGAAGGAGAGATTATCCACGACCTTACTGACGAGCAACTTGCTGAGATGTTCAGATTGAATCCCGAAGAGATCGTGAAAGATGCTCCTACAGTGGACATTGACAGTGATGATGAACTTAATGATGTCGATGAAATCAAGATTCAAGACCTCAGAAAAGAAGCTGACAAGGAGGGAAATGTAGTCCCCAATCTGGGTGACTCCCTTGTTAGTGATACTTTTGAAAATCTAGATAAGATGGAGCAAGAGTCAGAAAAGAAGGAAGACAAGGCCCAAGCCTCAAACATCAATGTCAATATTAGAAAGGCTGAATGGGCAGCGTGTTTTGCAAAAATTAGAGCCCAACGCAGTGCTCCAAAGTCAAATGTCTACACCAAACTCTATAAAGTGAAGGAGCATCACAAGGTGTCAGGCAACATTATAGCGTGGGCCTATTTTGAAGATCTTAACGTCTATGCTATTAAAAGAGAGAAAGGGATCGAGTACTTTAGATTCCCACATGATCTGAAGACTCTTCTAGGTTTTGAGCTTAACCAGTTAGCAAAATTGAAGTTGTTATATGCTGACCCTCATAAGATGTCAGGCTGGTTTGAAGCAGCTTTAAAGAGAGTGTACCACACCCGGTGGGTCAACTTCAAGCCTCAACAACCAACAAGGTATATCAGGAGAACTGAAGTTGATGCCATAAATGGGAAACCAAAAATAATGCTGAAGTGGAGTCCTCCACGCACGATGTCAAGAATCCCTCTAAGGGAAATGCCACAGGAATTCACTCCACATTTCAAGTGGTGGTACTACGATTGGAGAATAGGCGAGGCAGTCATAGTATTGAACATAAATGGTAGTATGGAAACTATCAGGGTGTTTGATCCTATGTGGCTCACTAACTTGTCAGCTGATGATGTTTACACCTTATACAAGTGGCCAATGTTCTATGACTCGCATGATATTGTACAAGCTCTTCAATTCCAGAATGTGATACGACTCAGCTTTGCTTTTGAAATACATGCAGGAGTCACAAGAGAGGAGAAGTACAAGAAGTATGAGGAGCTTATGAAGAATGTAAGAAAGTATATGAAACTAGGTCCAAGGGGGAGTTTGTAGATACATGTGTACCTAGTTTTTGAGCTTAATGTAAAATGTCTTTATTGTCTTACACATATGTAATAGAATGGGTACTTAATGAAATACAATGTGTGGTTGTGCTTATAATGTTGAATATTTCATTGCTTAGTATGCAATAACGCTTATTGAATTAATTATATAGGTTTGTGGTTGTTTGAATAGAACTAAGTCAAATAATTATTGTGAAACATATTCAAACTTAATCATATGAAGTTTTCATGCGATTGGCCCATGCTAATGGACCATACACATGAACAACTTCATGCTAATGAACTATTCGCACGACTGAACCAGGAGACTAGATCAGTCGCATGATTGTAGCATGAGATTGGCTTAGTTACACGACTGAACACTCAGTCGTTCGAATGGATCAACCGCATGACTCAATCGCACGACTGAACCATGCTAATGGTTCAGTCACCCGAATGATAAACCCTAACCTATAAATACCACTTATTGGATCGCCAATCATTCTTAACGTTTAGATTCAATCCATAATTGTTTCTATGTGCATTCTCACAAATTGGATCGTCAATCAAATAGGATTTTGCACTATTTGATTCGGTATACACGTATATGACTTAGTATTTCGTTCAATACACGATCCTAACAAGTTTGAAGAGCTGTCATGGCTTTTCTATCAATATCCACTCTCTTCCTATCTTCATCAGAGTAGTTTGCCACATCTTTGGGGATCATACCAGCACCAGTAGCAGAAGGAGTGCTAGGTATGAAAGGTCCATTTTCAACAAACTCCCACATTCTTGAGTCCAGAGATGAAACCTTCTATTCTTAGACACCAGGTATCAAAGTCATCAAGAGTGATCAGTGGGGACTTGTTCATGGTTCCAGTTTCCATATCAGTCTTGGAAATGGCTGCCATTTGAAAAGTTTAGTATTTGTGTGTGTGAGGGATCTTAAGATGGTGAGATCTTATATCAAGAG
>BJCM01207691.1:0-17416 GCA_018326385.1 Flaveria bidentis
TTTAATGATTAATGTTACTCTTTTGGGATGGCGCATGTTTTGCCATAGTATACATTTCTATTTCATTGGGTTGTTTTTACAATACGCTTCCGCACAGTTTAAAGATTTTACCTTGGTTGATTTTATTTAATCATGGCATATAAAGTCGTTCTGAGTAACTATTGACTGTGATCCTGGTTTGTTCACACGCCTCGCGGTAAAACTCCGCACGTGGATTTTGAGGGTGTGACAGGTGTAGTGCCTACTTGGCCTATGTAAAGGATGTGGATACTCCAACACCACAACTATCCGATGTACCGGTTGTGTGTGAATTTCTAGATGTGTTCCCAGAATACTTATCAGGAGTGCCACCTGACCGTGAGATGGAGTTTCAGATTGATCTGATACCGGGTGCCCAACCTGTTGCTAAGGCACCATATCGGTTGGCTCCGACGAAGATGAAAGAGTTGATGGAGCAGTTGCAGGAGCTGCTTGATAAGGGGTTCATTAGACCGATTATCTCTCCTTGTGGTGCTCCGGTCCGGTTTGTAAAGAAGAAGGACGGTAGTATGAAGATGTGCATCAACTATCGTGAGCTGAATAAGTTGACAGTGAAGAACTGCTACCCCTTACCGAGGATAGATAAGTTGTTTGATTAGCTCCAAGGTGCCAGTTGGTTCTCAAGAATATATCTCCGATCGGGCTACCATCAGTTGAGGGTAAAGGAACAAGACATCCCTTAAACAACTTTTGGCACACGCTATGGTCACTACGAGTTTCTGGTCATGTCTTTTGGTTTGACCAATGTGCCAGCTGCTTTTATGGATCTGATGAATCGGGTGTGTCGGCCAATGTTGGATAAATCAATGATTATGTTTATTGATGATATCCTGATTTATTCGAAGAGCGAGTTTGAGCATGCCGGTCACATTCGGGAGGTTTTGGAGACGTTGAGAAAGGAGAAGTTGTATGCCAAATTCTCTAAGTGCGTGTTTTGGTTGCGTGTAGTCCAGTTCTTGGGTCATGTGGTGAACCCTGATGGAATCATGATGGACCCGACAAAGGTGGAGGCGGTTATGCAATGGAAGTCACCAAAGACGCCATCCAAGATTCGTAGTTTCATGGGTTTGGCGGGCTATTATAGAAGGTTTATCTAAGAATTTTCCAAGATTGCTTCTCCACTAACCAAGTTGACCCAGAAGGATGTGAAGTTTGTATGGGGTCAAGCTCAAGAGAAGGCATTCAAAGAGTTGAAGGCGAGATTGACTCAAGCTCCTATTTTGTCATTACCCGATGGAAGCGAAGATCTGGTGGTTTATTCTGATGCTTCCTACTCGGGGTTGGGGTGCGTGTTAATGCAGAGAGGGAAGGTTATAGCCTATGCATCCCGACAGTTGAAGGTTCATGAGGTCAATTACACTACTCATGACTTAGAGCTAGCAACCGTGGTCTTTTCACTAAAGATTTGGAGGCACTATCTCTACGGGACGAAGTGCACCATATTCACCGACCAAAAAAGTTTGAAGTACTTCTTTGAGCAGAAGGACCTGAACATCAGGTAGAGAAGATGGTTGGAGCTTATAAAGGATTATGATTGTGAAATCCATTATCATCCGGGCATAACCAATGTGGTGGCGGACGCCCTTAGTCGGAAAGAAAGGCCCGAGCCAATTCGGGTGAAAGCTTATCAACTAATCATGACTTCTGAGGTGATGAAGCAAGTCAAAGAGTTTCAAGATGAGGCATTGAAGGAAGATCATCTTAACTCTGAAAGGAAGAGAGGTCTGGTTGGGGAATTGGGTGAAAACAAACTTGGTGTTAAAACTCGATTTGGACGGGTGTGGATTCCTCGTTTTGGGGATCTACGGATGAAGATTTTTGATGTGGCTCACAAGACTCGATACTCCATTCATCCAGGTGCCACAAAAATGTACCAAGACATGAAGAAGAATTACTGGTGGCTAGGTATGAAACGCGACGTGGTGGAGTATGTGAGTAAATGCCTTACTTGTCTACAGTTGAAGGCCAAGCATCAGAAGCCGTATGGGAAGATCCAAACTTTGGATATACCGGAATGGAAGTGGGAGCACATCACCATGGATTTCATTACAAATCTGCCGCGTACCCCGAAAGGGTATGATGCTATATGGGTGATTGTGGACCATCTGACGAAGAGTTCTCACTTCCTACTGATCCGCGAGACATATTCATCTGAGAGGTTGGCTGACCTGTTCATCAAGGAGATTGTAACTCGTCACGGTGTACTGGTGTCTATTGTATCTGATCGTGACACCCGGTTTACAACCAAATTCAGGAAGAAATTCCACGACGCCATGGGAACGAGGTTACATATTAGCACGGCTTATCATCCCCAAACTGATGGTTAGTCAGAAAGGACCATTTAGACATTGGAAGACATGCTTCGGGCATGTGTGATTGATTTTACGGGAAGTTAGGATGACCACCTACTCCTAGCCGAATTCTCATACAACAACAGCTATCATGCCAGCATTGGTATGCCACCATATGAGATGCTATACGGTAGGAGATGAAGAACGCCCGTTTATTGGGGTGATATTGGTGAGACGGAATTGGGGAGCGTCGAGGTAATCGAGGCTATGACTAAGAAGCTTGAAAAGATCAATGCCTTCATGAAGGCAGCCAAAGATAGACAGAACTATGCCGATAAACGACGTAGACCGATTGAGTTCCAGGTGGGTGACCGGGTCATGTTGAAGGTCTCACCCTGGACGTGTATTATTCGTTTCCGATAGCGGGGCAAGTTGAGCCCGAGGTACATAGGCCCTTTCCGAATCATTGCTCGAGTAGGAGAGGTGGCCTATAGATTGGAGTTACCAGAAGAGTTAAGTAGAATTCACCTGACATTCCATGTATCTCATCTGAGAAAGTACTTAGCTGATGAAGACATGATTGTTCCATTGGAGGATATCGAAGTAGACGAACGACTCAATTATGTAGAGCAACCGGTGGCAATCATCGATCGAAAAGAGAAAAGACTGAGAAATAAAGTGGTTCCTCTTGTGCTTGTACAATGGAAGCACAAGAAGGGATCCGAGTCAACGTGGGAGACTGAGGAAGAAATGAGGCAGCATTACCCACGTTTGTTTGGAGAATAATAGGTTTCGGGGACGAAACCTATTTAAGGGGGGTGGAGTTGTAACACCCGGTTATTTATTTATTTTGAAGCTGATGAAGGAAGAAAAAGAAATAAAGTCCAAAGTTGAGGGACCAAACTCGCTAACGAGAGAAAGTTGGGGAAGTGGGAGTATTTAAGGGAGAGGGCAACCTTTACTCCCCACACCCACCAAAATCAGCCAAAGAAAAGAGAAGAGATAAAGAGGAAGAAAAGTTGGTTCGGGTTGGTTCGAGTGGCCAAAATAGTTGAGAAGCGAGTCAAATCAAAGCTCTTCTCGTCGTGGTCGTTTGTGTGAGTTCTAGGACCCCTCATTTAAATGTTTTTGAATGATTTGGGGCTGGAAGCATCTGAAAATCAGGATTTTGAGTGTGTGCATGTTTGACCCATTTGTGTATGTGTATGTGTGTGTATGATTCGTTTGAGCCTTGCTTGTGAGCTTGTGTGTGCTTAAATGGTGTTGTGGTAGGCATCCCTAAGGTTTAGGATTGTTGATTTGGGCTTAGAATGGGTTTAGATGAGCTTGGAGGTCGAAAATGGCAGATTGGGTTCGGGATGAACTGCATTCTACATCAGCTAGGGCTAGGCGACAGAATGGAGGCCATACGGCCGAATGGAGTGCGATTAGGGTCCATTCGCACGATTGAGGGTCCATTCGCACGATTGGGGCCAGTCGCATGGAGGTCATGCGACTGAAGGTCTATTCGCATAAGTGCCCATCTGTATTAGTCCATTCGCACGATTGGGTGTTCATTCGCATGAGTGTTCATCTGCATTGGTTCATTCACATGATATTCAGTCGCATGGAGGCCATGCGACTGAAGGGTGTCCATACGCCCGAATAGGGTTGTTGCACCCGAGGAGATGTGTAGTTTAACTTCTGACTTTCGGGGGAAAGTGCAGATGTAAGTTTTGACGTAAAGGTTCCCGTAAGAGCATGTAAGACGACTGTTGAGGCCTTAGAGAGTATGTTGGGCATGATGATGATGATGTTGCATGTTTATGCATGATGCATGTTATGTATGTATGATATTGCCCTATATGATGTGATGACTGTGCATGCTGATGTTCCTTATTATGGCGTATGTTTATCTTTCCTGTTGCTTTACGTGTTGTGTTAATAAATGAAATGAAGTATTATGTAACATAAAATGGAATATAATGAAAAGTGGAACATGATGAATGCATGCATTAATGAATGATGAAAGTAATGAAAGTCTTGCAAGCATTGGATATCAGGACACGCCATTAAAAGGTGTTAGCCCAACGATATGCGGGTTCGCTACCCCAGGAGGATGCATATCGGGGTCTTCCTTTGTGATCGGCCATTTAAATAGAACGTCTAACGCTTACCCCTGGTACTCCGGCATCATGTTTAGATGTCTATTTATAGACTTCGGCCCAGTAGCCAAATAGTTCGGGGTGTAGCATATGGTATTGGTACGGAAGATATCGGATGCGCAAGAAAAGATGAAAAGATGAACGAACGAACGAAGATGATAATAATGATATTATCTACGTGTACGTACGATGTGTGATCATGCAAAAGTAACAAACGGTTTTTAATGAAAGTAACGTATGTTTTATTATAAAACTAGAACTCACTCAGCAACGCTAACTTTGATGTGTTTCCAGTTGGCAGGTAATGATTGCTGAGGATGGCATGAGGTGGCTACTCAGCTCTTTTAGGATGGCATCCATTTATTTAATGCTTTTGTGATGTAATGCAATAATATATTTTGTAACTAATTGACGATGTATTATTTGGCAAAAGTTTTTATAATGGAATTAGATGTCATTTTGAATGTTTCCGCTTCAATATTTTCATAAGGCAAATGTAATTATATGTTTTATGTGCGATAAGGATCCAGCTGTAAGCGTCCCAGGAACGGGGCCTTCCAGCTTAACATTGACATCCTCTATCTCTATCTCATCCACATCTTTCAACTCATCATCACTAGCAACATCAACTTCTGGAGCATCTTTGACAAGCTCGTCAGGATTCAGTCTGAACATTTCAGCGAGTTGCTTGTCTGTTAGATCATGAATAATCTCTCCCTCTTCTAGAGTGTAGCTCACAGATCTTCTAACAATCCTTTGCAAGTCAAGAATCATGGTAAGTTGAGTCTTGACTTGCCAAAGGGGTTCGACATCATACTCGTTTATCAATTGAGCTTCATCTGTTTGCTTAAACATTAAGCACATCACACATAAGTCATTATAAAAACATTAAAACATAAACAAACATAGATGATCATTAATTACATTAATGTAAGATATAATTCAAGTACAATTTTTTTAAATACAAAGACATCTAATAATTACTTTTGTCTTGATCTGTTGTTTCTTCAGCTGGAGGAGCTAAGGACGAGTCTCCTTGATCTTGGTTTCTTTTTCTGCGCCTCTCCTGAGCTTGAGGATTTGAGGCTGACGCAGATGCATCACCTTCCTAATCATCATCATCCTCTTTATCTTTCCTGCTCGTTCCTCCTTCATCAACATCTTCCTCAGATTCATCTTCATCCTCATCATCATCATCATCATCATCATCACCATCATCACCATGCTTAATCTTTAATGGCTCGCTCTTTGATTCCTTATGCTTTAGCAATATCTTCTTGTTCTTCTTCTCAAGATCCTCTATCCTCTTTACCTAAGCCAACACCATCTAGTTTTGACTTTTTAGTGCGTGGTGGGCTCGGCCTAACGCTCTCTCGTACTAAGCGTTCTTCTCACTCAGTTGAACAATCTACTTTACTTGACCCACTTTCACCTCTATCAATTGATTGATCTGAGTAGTCCTCAGATCATCTGTAGCAATAAGCTTTAGCACCATTTGGTTCAGGTTAGCCAGCTGCTCCTCCAACCTGACCATGGGTAGAGTAGGTCCAGCTATGAATGTGGATTGGGTGGAGGGACTAGCTTGGTGAGTGGTGGTTGTGGTGGTAGATGTGGTTATTATGGGAGGTGGAATGTGAGTGGGATGTGGTGGAGTGGCTGTGGTAGTGGTGGTGGGAGGAGTGATAGTGGTAGTGGGAGGAGTGGTGGTGGTAGTAGTAACTGTGGTGGTGGTGGTAGGAGATCTGGTAGTGGTGGTGATAGGAGTGGTGGATGTAGTAGTGGGTGTGGCAGTGATGATGGTGGCGGAAGATGTAATCACTGTAAACCTTGGCTTCCTACCCTTTTTGCCATAAGGGTGAGCCATTCTCTTCTTCGTGGAGCCCTTTGTAATAGCCGCTCTCCCTTGGCTGATGGGCTGGTTAGGGGTGTAAGTAGGATCAGTGGCATCAGTAGCAGCACCCCTTGACTCAGTCTGGCATCCGCCAACCGCCTCTATCCCTTTGTCTGTGGCCACAACCCGGCTCCCAACTGTCCTCACTAGTGGCTCATCATCCGACTCTTCCTCCTCATCTATCAAGAAGTCTTGGTGGAGGGCAGCTCTTTTTGTTCCACAGGTACCTCACCACATTGACCCTGATCATGGTCGTCATCGTCATCGTCTTCTTCGTATGTGGGTGCCATGATGGGCTCAACATCGGAGTCACTGTCATCGTGACGCCATTTCTTGCAAAATGGCGCCACATACTCGTCATTGGCCAAATGACTAAACAGTCTCCTCACCAATGGCTTCACCTACTTCCACCGGTAGACCTTCATCCTACCCAACATAGTATCATCCATAACCTCCAGAACCATCGCATCATCGCTCTCTTTCAGCAGCGAAGGAACCTTTTGATCAATGATCATCTGTAAAAACCATGGGTACATGCAAAAGCTTTCCTTCCCCTTCGCCTCTATGTTCTCGATCATATACGTGAAAAGCATGTGGGAAAAACTGAACGGGTGGTTCAGCACCAGAGCAACATATGCGTTCTAGATTTGATCTGACATCTCATCGAATCCTCCTCTCCTTGACGCAATGCACTTGAGGATGACGTGAGCCAAGTACTTAAAATAGGGGCACATGTTGCTCTTGTTGAGCACACCTGCGTTGATGTCCCCAATGTACTTCATCCGTAGAAAACATCCCCGAACGGTGAAAGGGTGTAGCTAGGTTGGGTGGTCACCATCCTCTCCCAGATCCAGGACTTGCCTTAGATCGTCAAAAGTAATACTAATCTCCTGTCCGAAGATAGAGCTCCAGATACAATGGGTCTCTATGGACTTGTCAACTGTAGCACCTTCACAGAAGGCTTGTTGTAGTGATCTGTATGGCGTGCAAGGTGTGGATATGGCCTTGAAGATCCTGGATCTCGTCAGAAAGGCTATGATCCTAGCAAACTCGGAAACAATCCGAGTAGTAGCATCTAAGTGAGCACAAATTTTGTGCTTCATTCTCATAGTCCATCTATCAGCCATGTTGTTGCAACACAAGAAACATATACGTTAGATTTATGCATAACAGAAGACAGTTGAAACCTAAATTGGTTTTGATCAACCTGTTTCAATCGTGAGATTGAACCACACAACTGAGTTTAGTCGTGTAATTGAGCATGCGGCTGAGTTCAGTCGTGCGATTGAGCCTGCGACTAAACTTAGTCGTATATTAAGCTAAGCGGATAAGTCAGTCGTGCGACTGAGTCACCAATTGAGTCATTCGTGCGATTGAATATTACGCCTGGCTCAATCGCGCGAATGAGGTTCATATGGAGTCTCCATTCGCATGTTGCTCTATTCGACACTCCAACTTTGAATCTTTGTCAAATCATTAAATTAGACTTCGTATTTAGACTCATTGGATACGCAGGGACTCGAAATATCACTTAATTTCCTTTATATCAATGATTATGTCCAGTTAAATGGTCTATTATTAAGATTTGGTCTAGGTTCTTGATTTTAACATAATCGGCCCTTAGGGTTCGAATAAACAGGTCATTAGGGTCTATTTCAGTCTCACAATACCTGTAGATAAAGGAGAAATCAGTTAGGATCAAAATCAGTGAGTAATCAAGGTAAACAAAATTCGGGCAGAGTGTTTGCGTATGAGATGGTTTTGAAAGCTGTGAAGGATGGTAAGGAATGCGACTGAATAAGCCTTCTATTTATAATGTTTTAAAGTTCAGTCGTGCGACTGGACACATATGCATGCTTCACTCGTGTGACTGGGGTTCAATCGTGCGACTGGTTTAGACTTCATCATCCAGTCATACGATTGGTTCATTCTTGTGATCTAATCACATGGATGTCTCATACTCATGGTCCATTCGTGTGACTGGCTCATACTTATGGTGTAATCATGTGATTGGATCATACTTATGAGTTTAACCTCATACACTTTCAAACACTTAAACTTTTACCTTTTGATATCTTACATTATGAACACCGATCATCTCAGACATGACCTTTATAATTGAAAAACCGTTTGATCACCTCAGACATGATCTTTTTAATTTAAAACCGTTTGATCACCTCATACGTGATCCTTTTAATTTAAAACTGTTTGATCACCTCAGACGTGATCCTTTTTAGTTTAAAACTAGATTGGTCACCTTAGACGTGACCACTTTTAGTGAGTAATTCATAGATCTCATCTAGTTGTATAGTCCGACAATTACGTAACAAAAGACTAGAAAAGCAGAAAAAGACTTTAAATTAAAAACAAAAAAGGACTTATTTAAAACCTTTTAGAAAACTTCTATTAGATTTTCCTTCCTGGACAGAACAACTTCAAGTTAATTTGATCATTTATGGACAGATTCATTATAAAATCATACAGGTATATCATTATCATTACATTTTACTAAAACACTTTGATGCTAGATTCTTGTTTTGTCCAAGAGTCACTAGCACTTTCAGGAAATCATACTAGAGCTATAAGATGCACATAATGATTTTGACTATCAAGAGTTGTACCCACGATGATTGTCAGTATATTTTTTCACTTAACTCCATACATAGATTTTTGACTCACATTAGTCATGAGTTACGTTTAATTATTTCAACAAACATTTATGGTTCCCATACTTATATGGTAATCAACATTCCTCAGGAGATTTTTGAGCGGTCTACGGGTATATTTCTAGAAGAAACTATTCTAAGAGCTTTCAAAGAGATGCCAAGCCCCAAGTTAGTTCCATCGCACAACAGAGAGGAGCAAACAATAACGAATTCTAGAATATTTAGGTTATGCTTATCCTTAGATCAGTGTCACGGCACAACAGAGAGGCACACAACCTATCTTCTTGTTAGAGCATTTATTTTTCTTTTGCACATATCACACCAACAACATAAGTCATTAGTTTGATTGCATTTAGCAAGTTTTCCATGTGCATTGCTCATTGTTATGGTCATCCGCACACATTTATGGCATTTATTTTGCTCGTCACCCCTTATTGGAAATGCGTTGATTGTGTTAACCAGGGATAAGATGGGAACCCACAGCTAGTTGAACAAGTTAGTTTGAATTAGATTCACCAATGAAGTCTACTCATCTATTGTGTTGAATCTACTCACACATCATATAATGAACTAGCAACCTCTAGGTCTACTTTCTCTATGTTACATCAGTAACAGACTAGTAGTACTATCATTTTTTCTTTTGTTGTGCTTAGACTCATCAGAATTATAATTTAAACTTTGCATCTTAATCATTTAAATCCTTTTGAAGTCCTAAACAATTTGTTCTCTGTGTACTATCATTTTGCATACACTTTGAATCAGAAGCACATATTTCATGTCATTTCTTTATGCTAATCTGCCATCCCTTCTCGTTTTTTTTCTTTCTTTTTTTATGTAAATAAATAATATAACTAATTAAATACTAAACTATACTATTCTCCCCTTAAAATTCTAAAACCGGAAATCTTTTTGTGTTTTTGGATTTTAATGGAAAAGAAAATAAAAATAAAATAAAAATAAAAAGTAAAAATACATGTCGGACTAAGGACTTTCTTCTTCAAGAATCACATCAGTTTTTTTTTGCATGCCATTAACCTCTAAAAGATATAAAAACCTAGGTTTATCAAATGATTTTGTGTAGAGGTCAGCGAGTTGAAAATCCATATTAGTTTTAACAACATCGATTAAGTACTTTTCAAAACAGTAACGTATAAAGAAATATTTAATACCGATGTGTTTTGTTTTAGGGTGTTGGATCGGATTTTGGTGATAGCAATAGCAGCAGAATTATCAACAAAAATAGGGGTGTTAGAAAATTGCAAACCGTAGTCACGCATTTGCTGTTGAATCCAAATGATTTGTGAACAGTAACTTGTAGCAACAACATATTCAGCTTCACAAGTTGACAGAGCAACTGTTGTCTTCTTCTTACATTGCCAGGTGACTAACCGTCTACTAAAGAACTGATATCCCCCATTTGTTGACTTGTAATTCATCTTGCAACCACCATAGTCCGAGTCACTATACGCTGTAAGCTCAAAGTCATCATCATGAGGATACCACAACCCGAGTGTTGGTCTACCCTTCAGATAACGAAAAATCTGTTTAACTTCGATAAGATGATTCACTTTTGGTTTTGCCTGATATCTGGAACAAAGACATGTGGCGTACATAATATCAAGACGAGAGGTTGTGAGGTATATTAGGGATCCGATCATTCCTCTATACATGGTGGCATAAACCAGATCACCATTTTCGTCGGGTGCCACGTCTTGGTTCGTGGCAAGAGGAGTTCTAGCAGTTGAGGCATTCTCCATGTCAAACCGACTCAAGATATCTCCTACATATTTGGACTGATGTAGGAAGATTCCTTTTGGTGTTTGATCCACCTATAAGCCAAGAAAGAACTTCATCTCCCCCATGGCACTCATCTTAAACATTGCTTTCATTACAGATTCAAATTCTTTACATAATGATTCATTTTTGAAACTGAAGATTATATCGTCCACATATATTTGTACTAGCAGTAAATCACCCTCTTTTTCTTTGATGAATAACATGCAATCAATAACTCCTCTATGAAAACCATGTTTCACTAGATGAGTTGAGAGTTTCTCATACCAGGCTCTAGGGGCTTGATGGAGGCCATTAAGAGCCTTGTCTAGTTTGTAAACTCTATCCCGATGATAAGGATCCTCAAATCCGTCGGGTTAACTGACATAGACCGTTTCACGGATTTCACCATGAAGGAATGTACTCTTCACATCTAGTTGATAAACTTTAATCTTCATGTATGATGCATAGGCTAGAAATACATGTATTTCTTCCATCCTTGCCACCGGTGCAAACACTTCATTGTAATCTATCCATTCAACTTGTAGAAATCCTTGAACTACAAGTCGAGCTTTATACCTGATTATGACCCCTTGGTCATCTTTCTTACACTTGCACCCATTTAGTGCCAATCACCTTAGCACCTTTTGGTTTGTCCACAAGGGTCCATACTCCTAAGTTCTTGAACTTTAGGAGTTCTTCTTTCATTGCACTGACCCATGCCTTATCATTCAAGACTTCACTCACATATTTTGGCTCAAATTGAGACACAAAATATCGATATGCACCATCGTGAAGATATCCTTTTTCTATGAGTGAGGCATAATCAACTGAGTATAGCTGATTTCGTGTATGTACTCCCGATCTAACATCCCCAATGATGTTGTCCAAGGGATGATAAACATTTATCTAAGATTCGGGAGTCGTGGGAATAGCTACTTTAGTATCCAAATTGTTAAACCCAGGTTTAGTATCTGTAGATGTTGGAGTATGAGGTTTCGAAGTGTCAGAGGAATCAGGATTTGATGCTTCTATACTTTCATTGGTGGGAACATGTTCCTCCTGTTCCACATTTGCAGTCTCAACTGCTTCATCATCAGAAGAAGAGTCACTTACTTCAAGCTCTCCCCCTGAAGGGCTAGAAGTATCATCTAGAAGAGCAGTTGACGTCGAGTCTGGAGGAGGAGTGTTTAGAACATCAAACATCATCCTAGCAGAAAGTTCATCATCAGTATGAAAAGGCGGAAGATTGAAGGATTTGATGAATCCATCATAGTCAAAAAAGAAGGAGGGTCCTTTTTCTAGCAGGGGGTGGTGTATCTTTGATCATCAACATTGCACCACACTTCTACCTGACCCGTTGAGTTATTATGAACTCTCTTGTCTGATATGTTGTATCTGAGAAAAATGCCTTCTTTTGCCTTCTCACTGAACTTCCCAGTCTAAGTTTTTTCAACAACGTGCACGGTGCGCCAAACAGTTTTAGATAATCCAGGTTGGGTTCACGTCACTGGAGGAACTAATAACATGTTTTCCCATGTCGTTTGACCACTAGGACTTGTTGGAGCATATATTGTCATATATAGCGTGTCTGTCGCTTGACGAATAGTCTAGGCTTAATGTAATACACCTGATATGTTGTAAACACATGAAACTCACTCATTCGCAGGAGCATATGCGAATGAGACTCAGTCATACGACTGAGCCATGCTAATGGACCAGTCGTGCGACTGAGAGATGCGATTGGGACATTCGTAAGACTGAACCATAAGTATGGTCCAATCATAAGATTGAACCATACGAATGCGCCAATCGCACGAATCGGCCCAGTCGCATCAATATGGTTTGAGGCCTATAAATACCAGTTTCATGGTGTAGAGAGCTTAAGGATTGTGCCCAGGGCCTAGGTGTTGCCGGATGAGAGGGGAGATCATGCTCAATCTCCCCTTGCCAAGAGTCGTGATTCTTATGTTCTAACGAGCTTGTAATCATTAGGTTTTATCAATGAAATCATTTTATTATAGTTCGTGTTATTGTTTGTCTCTTGGTTTTGGTTTTGTTTCTTTCCGTCAAGAACATACTCAGATGTCTACCGATCTAGCGACTAAACAATTGGTATCAGAGCCGGTTACTACTGGAATGATCTAACAATCATTCTAGTAACCCGAGCTCTTGATTTCTGGATCTATATTATGTTCTTTGACGTTAAACCCACTTCGTGTTCTTTGTGTTTTGCTCAAATCTTATTACGTGTAATGTTTCTATTGTTAAAATGGAACTTGAAACCACGTTCTGATCACCCTTGTGAATCTTATGATGTCTATTTTAGTTTGGTTTATGTGAAATTCATAAGATTAGGGTTTTTGGCAGCCAAGGCGGCTGAAGATCTGAAAATCTGCATGCAGATGTGCTCATGCGACTGGACCATGCGAATGGACCATTCGTATGACTGGACCGTGCGAATGAACCATTCGTACGACTGGACCATGCTAATGGACCATTCGTACGACAGGACCATGCAACTGGACCAGTCGTATGTTCAGTCGTGCGACTGGACCAGTCGTATGTTCAGTTGTGCGACTGGACCAGTCATATGTTCAATCGCACGAATGAGCCATCCATATTGGCTTATCTGCATTTGTTCCAGACCAAAAAAAAGATTCTGGAACTACCTATTGCACATATTAGAGGATGAGCAAAGCATATTCACCCTAAGGTTCTTTTTTCAAATAAGTTCGATGTATACCCCATTATACGTCGGACTTCCAGAATAGGTGAATGTAGTTGGAACACGAAAGAGAGAAGAGAATATGTCAGCAGTCGATACTGATTTTATGGGGTAGTCAGGAGCATCTGACTATTTATGGGCCAATCAAGTTATATCTATCCGCACAGAGAGGATTCTCATTCTTTGGGGGAATCCATGTATAGAGAAATTGAAGACACAATCAGAAAATGATTATGTGAGTTGGTTTCTGATGATGAATCTGAGTGCATGCTGATTTGTTTGAGATTGTCAGCTGTGGATTGGAACATTCTACTTTTTTCCCAATACACCGTTTGAAGACGCCAGGAGAGCACAACGTTTATATATTGGGATATGCTGAATTTGAGGGGGAATTTCTACAGATATTAATGTTAATCAAGTTATCCTGTGTGAAGATTCAAGCAATGGAAAACTATTCATGTCATTATCTGGAACAATCAGTCATATGGGGAAAATTGCTGCTCTAATGGTGTTCTGCAAAGTAAACGAAAACTATTGTGCCTAAATTCATTTTCGGGGCTACTGTAGCAACCTGACGGAACGACAACGTTGGCTAATATGGTTTTTCGTTTGATTCATTTTCAGGGCTACTGTACGTATGAGCTCAATCGCATGACTAGATATCAGTCGCACTGTTCATTCACACGACAGAACTATAGATTTCAAGATCAATGAATCAAATTGTTACTCATTGTCCCACACTAACATTTATTTACATTGTGTAACAGATGGCTAGTCGTTGGACTATGAGCACAAAGCATAACCTGTGTGCTCATCTGGATCTAACCTCCCGGAACACGGCTGATTTTTGGGGGATTATTAAATTCTTATAGAGATCGAGGATCTTCTGGGCTATATCGACTCCATGCACTCCATACCGCTCAGTTCAGCAGGCTTTCTAGGAAAGTGCTGTTGTCGACAGATCATCAGAGCCTCACTGTATCAGGAGCTCCATTTTTTGTCAGGCTATAGAGATAACTGAGGATGATCTCAGGATAGTCTTGGAGTTTGGGGATGATGCTAACTGCCCTATACGCCTACACTCACTGACCATGCGAGGCTATTTTCTGCGGGCCAAGTACCGGGGGGACATCAATGCAAGTGTGCTCAACAAGAGCAACCTGTGCCCCCAATTTAAGTACTTGACCCATGTGCTACATAAGTGCATCGCCTCAAGGAAGGGAGGCTTCGATGAGATGTCCAATCAGATTCAGAACGCCTACGTGGTGTTGGTGCTAAACCATCCTTTCAGCTTCTCGAGGATGATCCTCACCTACCTGGTGGAGAACATTGAGGCGAAGGGCAAGGAGGGCTTCTGCATGTACCCTTGATTTATGCAAATGATTATTGACCAAAAGCTCCCTTTGCTGCCAAAGGAGAAGGAGGATGCCATGGTTCTTGAGGTGATTTATGATACCACCTTAGGTAGGATGAAGGTGTACAACGGGAGGCAGGTGAAACCCCCTGTTAGGCTACTATTTGGGCATCTAGCCCATGAGGATTATGTGGCGCCAGCTCAGAGGAAGTGGTGCCACGATGACAGTAACTCAGAAACTGAGCAGATTGTGCTCCCCGCTAATGATTCAGATGATGATGATAACCGTGATGGTGGAGATGCATGCCCCACCTAATCTAGGGCCACTACTACTGGTATGATATCTCCATCATCCACCTGAGGAGGAGCAGAGACGGTGGGATTCCATCAGGACTTCCGACCTGATGAGGAGGAGGCAGAGGATGAGGAGCCGTTGACTGGAAAAGTGGGCAGCAGGGTGGATTCCACCGAACGAGGGATTCGGGCGGTTGGTGGACGCCCGGGAGAGTTTGGGGAGACTGGGACTGATCCTACCTACACCCCAGATCATTCCAACATCCCATGGGGAGCATCCTCCTTGAAGGGTTCAAGGAAAAAAAGGATGGCTCAGCCCCACGGGATGAAGCCCAAGAGACGGAGGTACACGTTCATCACTACCTCTTCCCCCACTACCACCACCACTATCACTCCCACAACCACTACTACCATACCACCCACCATTACTACCTCACCCACCACTGATAGGATCAATTGATTCAATCTGTAATGATTTATGTAAACAATTCAAAAAGAAACACAAACAATTGCAATCAAATCAAGCAATATCAACAAATTCACAGTTAATTGAAATAGAAAAAGACAATTACAAGAGTAAGAAAGCAGTTAACAATTCAAGCACTCAACAACTCTATACCTAACTTTCTCTCTAGTCTAAGCTATTTATACTAGAAACTAAGGAACTAACAATTTACAGAACTAGTCCCTATACTTGTACAAAATGTATAAAATATACAATAAAAGACTAAATGTTAATCTTTCAAGGGTTCTAACAATACTCCCCCTAAGATTTACATTGTCTTCAGTCTTCAATCTTTGTCTTGTTCTTCTTTACTTTGTCTTCTCAGCATCAGTCTCTATCTTCAATCTTTGACTCCAATCTTCAATCTTTATCTTCCGTCTTCAATCTTTATCTTCTATCTGCATTCTTCATCAATCACATTAATCCTAAGGCTCTTCTTTAACTTTGAACATTGGCTTTTTCTTGTATAACTCTTGTTCCTTCAATGCATTAGCAATAGCTGACTTGAACTTTCTGGCAAGAGTGCTTTGTTCTGGTTTAGATTCATTTGTTTTGATCTCCATATTATTCATCTTTTCCAAAGTTTCTTTTGACAAGTAAGTGATGTCAATATTTACATACAATTCAATTGGAATTCTGCATTCTTTTGTGTAAACCTCCAAAACCCCTTTCCTTGAAATTCTCATAAATTCTATATCTTGTAATCATGTCTTCATCCCAGTTTTCCAAGTTTCTTACAAGTTTTAGTTCAAATGTTTCTGTGTTGTAGAACCACCTGTGAATGGGTTTAGATTTTTGATTTCCATCTATTACCTTCAGACCAGGAGAGGTAACCTTTTCAACATATTTATCATAGAACTCAATCATGAAGTGCTCTTCTTCTGACTGAATACTTTTCAGCTTATTGCTTTTCTTCTTATTCATAAAGTATTCCTTATCTTCTTGTTCACATCTAGTCTTCAAAAAGTTACTTGATCTTTCCATTCCTTTTATTAATAATTCAACCATCATTCTTCCTATTTTAGAATCGGAAGGATTGATCAAAGTTAATCTGTTTAGATCCTTAAGATCTTGCACTGAAAGTCTTATTATGCTAGAGTAAAAGTGATATGCATCACACACAGCATTTACTCTTTTAATCAGGAATGCATCAAACACATCATCATACTTCCATGCAATGATTTTAACTTTATTTGTTAAATCAGGAACAATCATGGCATTTAGCAATTCTGCAACAGATTGTCCTTTTTGTAATACATTTCTGACCAGATCGCCTGTTGATCTTGAGTTATCAAAAATTTGCATCTGTTCATTTGAACCCTTATATGCTTGTTTTTCAGTTTCAAGAAACATCTTAATCAGTTCCTTTCTGCCATCATGAGCTGTAGATTTCATAGCCATTTGCTTAATCTCTTGAGGTTTTAGAATTCTGGTTCTCTTAGTGATCTCCAAATACTGAGGATTATCTGTATCAAGAATAATCATTTTCTTTGTCTGTTTCTCAGTATCTTGAAAACTCTTCACCAAATTTCTAAGTGATACAGACTGTAGCCTCTTGAGTTTTCCCCATGGGTAGTTACGAGCTTGCAACCATGACCGTAAAGCTGGAATGCTCATTTCCTCTGGGTCAGGATGATGCAACTCAGAACTTGACAATTCTTCAACATTTATGCTTTCTTTATCTCTGTTCCATTCCCCATGTTCAATGATTATCTCATTGGGATCAATTGG
>BJCM01207694.1:0-11145 GCA_018326385.1 Flaveria bidentis
GTTTGAATAATCTGTTAGATGTCACTATCAGGTGACATCTGCTGACGTCACATTCCTCTATAAAAGGAATGTTGACCTAATTTGTAAGCCGCCGAAGCTTATGAGTGAATGAATATATTATCTTTTGCAGAAAACTCTCTCTCTATAACCATCACTGTTTGATTGAATATTCGTATTATTCTTGCTTAAATTTCATCTAATTCTAGTACTATTCCGCTGCGAATCATAACTTAATTGATCAAACTAGATCTTCGATCCTTACAAGACTCATACGACTAAGTTTAAACACATTTCTCAATCATTATTGACTAAAAACTATGCACAACAAGCTCAAACCTATATAGTAAGATCATTATACTTTAACACACAATAATACTATGAAATATTAAACATTATAAGCATCAACCACATATTATATTTCATTTAACCCATTCATTACATATGTGTAATACATGAAAGACTTTTACATTAAGCACATAAATTAGAGACATATGTATCAACACGTCTCCGCCTCCGGTCGTTCTCGTTCTCCCGAGGACCTATTCCTCTCCCTTCTTTCTCCTTTCCTTACAGATTTTGTTACTTCAGTCACCACAGACGGTAAGATCGTCTGCATGACCTGATGAACTTCTTCCACCACATCCTCCTTTATTGAGGCTCTCAAATTGGCACTCTCATCACCGCCCTCCGGATGAGGGGTCTCGGGTTCTTCATGAACCACCTTTTCGACTCTAGGCCTTCATCTTCTGGGGCGTGGTTCGACACCACGTCCCCCAAGACCTCCACCCTGGGAAGCTTTAGATGATCTACCACCAGCAATCCTCTAACACACTGAAAGATTCAAACACCAACATGGTCATTCAAGGGAACAACTTAGTTTATGTCAAGTATGGTAGGTCCCTAATTACAGTGGCCAGTTATGATTAGCCACTTACTTTACTCTTCATACCCCAAGCATCACCTATCCTGATTACATCAATATTTAAATCTACAAACAACACATAAACCACATAACATGCGCACGTAATGCCAGTTAACATTAAAGAAAATACTTGATGGCGCGTAGCTACTCAGATTGGCATCCCTTCCGTTTTCGTCCTATTTTCAGTTTAAGTTTAGGTTCATTTTGTAAATTTACCCGTTTCACTTAAACTTTGGCTCAGATACCAACTTGTAAGGCCCCGTTCCCGGGACACTTACAGCTGGTCAATCATCGCACTTAAAACATATATCCTTCATTAACATAAAGAAACCTTGCAGCGGAAACATTAAAACAAACATTCCATTTCATTATAAAATCTTTTGCAAAATAATAGATTGTTATCTCGTTACAAAATACTTGTTTCATGACATCCAAAATGAGCCGAATAGTTGCCCCATGCCATCCTCAGCAACCTTTACCTGCCAACTGGAAACACATAAAAGTCAGCGTTGTTGAGTGAGTTCTAGTTTTATATTAAAACATACTTTATCTTTCATTCAAAATCGTTCTTTACTTTCTTTCAAATCACACAAAGCTTTAGTACATGATCACACATTGTACGTACACTTAGATGGAAGTTATTATCTTCATCATTGTTCATTTCGTACATTCGTCATTAGATCTTTACTTTCATTCGGACCAATGCCATGTGTTTCATCCCACCGTCATGCATAAAGCGGGTACTGGGCTTGAGGTCTTTCATAGACCCCGAACATTGTGATGAAGCTGACTCTAGTACCTAGGGTAAGTGGCAAAGATCCCATACATATGGTCAATCCCACATATTAGACCCCAGTGTGCATCCTTCTGGGGTTGTTAACCCGCACACAGTTGAGCTAACACCCTTCATTGGGTGTGAACCTCCATACATTTGCTTAATCGCACTGATTAAGCCCCAGTGTGCATCCTTCCAGGGTAGCTAACCCACACAAGGTTGAGCTAACATCCTTCATTGGGTGGGAACCTCCTTACATTTGCTTGCAAGCCTTTCTTACTTTCGTTCATTCATTAATGCATGCATTCTTTCATTATGTTCCTCTTTTCATTATCTTCCACTTTACGTTACATAATACTTTCATTTCATTCATTAACGTTCAATGTAAAGCCACGGGAAAAATAATCATACATAATAAGGAACATCAACATGAACATACAAAACATCACCATACAAGGCACCATCACACATACATAACATACATTATCATAAATGCCCATCATAATATCTATGACCTCAACAGTCAACTTACTTAGCCCCTAGGAACCTCCGAAGTCAAAGCCTACATAACACTTTTCCCCCGAAATGAGATAATAAACTATGTCCTTTCGGGCGCATGAGCTCTATTCGGGCGTATGAGCACTATACAATTGCAAGGCCATCTAGGCGCATGAGAACACTTAGGCGTATGGACACTGTGGGCGAATGAACACTTAGGAGTATGGTCACTATGGGGAGAATGAGCACCTACGCATATGGAGAGTCTCTAGACGCATGGGCACTATAGGGTGTATGAACTTTCAGTCACATAGCCTTCAGTCGCATAACTTCCATGTGTATGACCCTTAGTCGCATGGCATTCAGGCGCATGGACTTCAATCGTACGCCATTTAGGTGCATGGCCTTCAATCGCACGCCATTCAGGCGCAAGTCCTTCAATAGCATGCCTTTTGGCCGTATGGCCTCCAGTCGCATGTCATTCAGTCTCATGGCTTCTAGTCGCATGAGCCCTAGCTGGGTGCATAATGCAGTCTTCTTCAAACCTGAATTGCAGTTTCGGCCTCCGACCCCATATCCAACATGTTGTAAGCTTAAACTAACCATCCTAAGCCTTAGGATCACCACCAAAACCTCATTCAAGCATCACAAGCCCAAACACAAGCCCAACCATTTACACCCACACCTAGACATACACATGAACGGGTTCCATACCCAACTCAACCAAAAACGATTTGCTATGTGTTCCAGCCCCAAAATCAGTCAAAAACGTGTAAAATAGGGGTCCTAGAACTCACATTAACAGCCCCTTCGAGTAAAGTTTTCCCCAAACCCTCTTGACTTTTGCACCTTGATTCTTCAAAAACCCGAAACTTGCCATTTTCTCCCTTTTCTCCCTCTCTTGGCCGATAGAAGAAAAGAATGGGAGAGGGGAATGGGCTGCCATCCCCTTTACACCCCCTCTTCCAAACTTTTTCCCTTTTTGGGAAGATTGGTCCCTCCATTTAGGATTTATTTATTTTCTCTCTTTTTCTTCTTTCTTTGGCTTTAAGGAAAATAACCGGGTTTTACAATTGACTTCCGGATTTCAAAGTTTATCCTCTTCCATTAACTTTGTCTCAGATTCTTTTCACATATAAACCTAACGGTTCCCCCCTCTTTTACTATCTTGTTCATTTGCACTACTCCTTTTACCTAAATTCTCCCAAACCGCATTTGTTCTTCATCTTCCTTCACCTTGAGCTTCTTAAAATGGCCAATCTAAATCTCAGAATGAAGCATGGAGGGTGGGACTAGATTCCAGAGTATCTCTCCTTCATAGTGCATCGAATGGTTCAGGGGGTCAAGTTTAGGTAGTCTTAGTTTGTTTATACCAATTTACTTGCAAACTTGGACTCCTTGGAGTAATACATGTTTCCTAGATATGTTCAATACATTCTCAACTATGAAATGGGTTCACAGTTGAGGGAAACATGTAATATTCTTAAATTGGGACAGATGAAGCCTGACATCTTTAAAATCTTGAAGAAGCTAACTGTAGGCTTCTCAAGGGTAGAAACATCCCTTGTCCTCAAAATGTTAGAGCTCCTTACTCAAGGTGACATTCTAGCAACACAAGCTAGTGTTGAACCCACACCTTCTACCTCCCAACCATAAAAAAGACCTCAAATCACCCACACCTACAAAAGAAAATCCAAATGAACCCCTTACTAAATCAATATTTCAGATTCATTGAGCTTGGATCTTAGGAATCATCTCATTCAGATCTAGAAATCAAAATTAAGATGGGTGCATGTTGTGAATCTAAGAACAAAGAGATGGATAATAATAATGTTATGATTTCATTGATATTGATAAACAAATTACAATGAGAATCATAGATGGCTGGTGAAATCAAACCCACCCAATTTCTCCTTGTGTGGTGATTCACACCATGAGAAATACACACACAAAAGCCACACTAGCAAAAATGCACTAGTGGGTCTATTTATATTATTATTACAACATGACCTAATTTTGACTTTCTAATTCTCTCGATGTTGACTTTATCATGTTGAATTGTCTTGTATTGTTGTTTTTGTTGTAATCAACTTGGTCTCTGAACTTGTATAATGAGATCTTTAGTTAGCTGTAATTATGATTTGGTAAGCTTCAGTTTATTCCATTATTGAACCCCAACACCCTTTCTCAAGCTAGTGCAGGCCCCCATACACTCACCCAAACAGGAGGAAGTGGATACTAGAGCTCCCACTTCTCCTGAGGAGCAATACACTCCTATCTCTTCAAAGATCAATGTTGAGGTTCCTCATGCTTATCCTGATGAGCTCACAAGCCCAACTGCCTTAAGCCTTCAATCTGAGTCTCAACACTCAGGTGAACAACCTTCAGGGGAAAGTTACCATCCCCAGCCTTTAGACTTAAACCACCAAATTCCTAACCTTGACTTCTACACTAATAAAGAGTTAGATTTCAGTGAGTACCATGAGTCTCTCTACTCCTCCCTACTCAAAGAGAGATGAGTGCTCATGAGTCACCTATGTCTAGCCCATATCAGTCACCTATTACTGAGGTGGATCCTTTTGAACATGTTCAGGAAATCCAAATTGAAGAGGCTCTCACTTCAGCAAGTGATTACATTATTCAGACCCAAACCATGACAACTCAACCCATTGACACTTAAACTGAAGTTGCCAATGAACAAAGGAAAACTAGCAGCAAAGAACTCCATGCTAGTGGTGAGAGAGAAGACTTTGGTCCAGTTCTATCATCCTCCCATGATTCTTTTGATGACGATAAGGGGAATTTGAGTCTAAAGGTGCAAAAATTGTCAAAAACATGCCCTTACCTAGTCTCCAAGGTTAGTCATCTTGAATCTCAGGTGACTACCCTACATAACAGGGTTAATGATCAGCAACTTGAGATATCTTATCTTAAGGAAAAACTAGCTGGGAGACCTTTAAGAAAAACTCAACTAGGAAAACAAAAACCTATGAATGTGATTGATCTAACCTCTAGCTCACCTATGCAAGTGGGTGATGCTACCAAAAAAGGGGAGAAAGTCATCACAGACACAGAACCTGAGAGTTCTTCATAGAGCATGGACATTGAGGACTCACCATTTTCACTTGCAACTGTCCATACTCATCAACTTTCACAATTTCACATTGATGTGGAATCTATAGACTCCATTATTCAGAGTCTTTTTGAGGAAGGTATACTAAGGGCAGGGTTATCTCCACCTCAAGGAACTTCCAACTACATCATAGGGTGGATGTATGATGCAAACAGAAGAGCCCTTATTTTTCAAAGAGTTCAAGGGCAGCAAGAAGTCTTACATTTTTAGACTTTGAACTACTATGAAGATTTTGACCTGTCAACATGTCACTTGTCAATTCAAGCCAATCTAGACAAGCTGACAGGCTAGCACATAGGATTCAGGATAGAACTACTAAAGAGTTCACTCTAAGAAGGAGAAAAAGGCAATTAGGTAGTATTATTGGTCAACTGGATGTTGAGGAATACCCTAAGATTAGCTTCAAAGGGGAAACCTTGACCGAAGGTCCAGTGGAAGAGCTTGAGAGCCCTGTCACACCTACAACTACTTCAATAATTCATTCCCTTAGTGAAGCACCTGCTGGTGAAGGTGTATCACAACCTTTCTCTAGCCAGAGCTTGGGGGCTACACCAAGCAATAAAGGCCAAAGAGCTCTCCACCCTGAGTCATAAAGGTGTGTTAGTGACAAAGAGAAAAGGAAAATGACTCCTAGGGGATTGAGGAGGAGGAGAGAGAGAGGAAGAAGAAACTAAGGGGAGAATGTTCCTCTGGGTCTATAGGATTCATGAAAGCTGCAATCAGGGCTGCCCCCAGACCAAACACTCAAGATGATGAGTTAAGGGCATTCAGGATTACTTACCTACAAACTAGGAACTATGACATTGATGAGATTATATATCTCCCCTTAGTGGAACTTAATGAACTAGCTGACATGGAATTGTCAAGAGAGAGGAAAGAAGTAGAGGATGCAAGGACAATTCTCCAAATCAAAGAGGAGAAGAGACAAAAGAGATTGTGCAAACATATTCCCACTCTCTCCCCAGTTCAAGAAAGTTTTGCACAAGAGATGGTGGCTCCACAAGAACCTCATGTAGACAAAGAAACAGATAGGCAAAACATGATCAACTACCTGAGTGCCACAGGTCTTTACTAGGCATATGCACTTCTTCCCTTGTCATTTGAGTACATAGAGTTTGAGTATCTCAAACAGCTTGAGCTTGAAGTACTTAAAGAACAAAAAGCAAACAAAAAAAGAAAAATGAGGGAAGATGCTACAAGGTCAAAAGCCATCATCTAGAAGAGCATGAAGAAGTTTGCTTGCAAACAAAGGATAATGAGCTTTTTGAAACTGTATGGATTATCCAGAAGGAGACTTGGCCCTATGTCTCTATCTACTATGGATGAGCATATTAGGGTGAGCAAGCAGAAGATCAAAAGATGAGAACTTGTTGACTTACACTCTCTACCAAGTTAGGTCCCTCAAGAAGTGGAGGTTAAGGTTGAACCTTTTGAGATAACATAACCTGGACCTCCTGCTAAGCCTCAGCAAGCTTCATATTCTGACCCACAGCAGGGTTATACTCCCTCTCCTTTTGAACATGTGAGGGAGGAATACCCAATTGGACAAGACAAGACTGATCAACAAGGTGCTACAGACCAGTATTCTCAGTTAAAGTCATCAAAGAGGAGGAAAGGATGGCTTCTAGACCAAAGTCAAAGAAGAAGAAGATGTCTAAACCATCCACCTCCATACCTTAGGGTGAGTTAGATCAACCTGAGGAAGTGCATGAAGAGGCAGCCCAATCAACTCCAATTCAAGTGACTCCTCTTGCTTTTGAGAGACCCATCTTATCCTGGACCTTCACAACTAATCCAAAAAGATGGCATGTGATTAGAGATCAAGGTGGTGAAAATCTCTACACATGGCAAGACTTATTCAACCTACGTCTGCATGATCTCTTTGAGATGAGAAGATACTATGAAAGTATGAGTGATCCTGACAATCACTAAGAAGGGCTTGGTCATCATAATGATGAGGACTATCAACTAATGAAGATCTTGAAATGTTTTGGTAACATCAGCCTAGCGGAGTTTGTAAGGATTCCAATAAGTCTGATACAGTCAAAACATTCAAAACATCCAAAGTCTCTCTGCATGCATGCACCAAAGTACTGAAGTAGAAAAGCTTTGGAAGTTTTACACCTTGCACTAGAAATATTTGAAGTGCAAAATATTTCAAAACCAAGACCAACATCTTCTGAAGTCAAAATTGAAGTCTTCCATAGCTTCAAGACAGAGTCTTCTGAAGCCAAAAAGCAAAGACGGATTTCTTCTGAAGACTTTTATATACATGCTATTATCTGATGTACTTTACCATAAAGTTGGACCACCTTTCTACTGCAACTTTGTTTGACTCACCAACTTTCACAAGTTGATGAAAAGGTCCATGCTTTTGGTAATTGTACATTGAGGACTTGAGTTTGAGCTTTCCACTTTATGTACTTTATCCTTTTTGTAATGTATTAGGATATGAGCTATGGCATGTCATAGTCACAAGTCAAAAGGCAATCTACCTTTTGACACTACATATGATTTTGTTATCTAGTCTTATGTATCTAGCTAGCCGTCAAAGTATAGCTGGTTGTAGGATGTAGTATATGTATCTCAAGTACTTGTAACTTTCCATTATGCTTTTGTAACACTTTGTAATAGAACTTGAGAAGCAATATACCGTATTTTTAAAACCAAAATACTTGTGTTGTTTGCCATCTTGTTCTATCTCTAATTTACTTGTGTTCTTAGTATTTTTTATTCTAGTTAATCAATTCTCTATTTGATCTGTGAAGTGTTCTAGAGGACTCTCCTCAATTGTGTTGTTGTGTTGTAAAGTGCATCACCCCTTCTAATAGCCCATCGATATTGGTCACTTAACACTTTTTTTCTCTCAAACTCACCTAGAACAACACTCGGTTAATAATAGAATCAGTAAGAGTTGATCACAATATAGAAAGTAATAAAGAACACAAGAAGTAATTTTCAAGGTACTTTTATATATTGCCTCTCAACTCAATAATACAAGACTCTTACAAGCAGTGTGGAATGAGTTACAAAGAGAACCTATATATAATACTACCTACAGCCGGATATACTTTGATACCAGCTGGGATAGCTAAAGCCTGTACTACAAGACTATAGTTTAAGGTATCTCAGATAAAGTCTTATCAGATATATGGTAGTCAGGACATGTCCCTGACTTACCTTTTGTCACCAACTAAAGTTGGTAACATGTACTATCATAAAAAGGTGAACAGTGGAATAAAGTATGGCCAACTACATGGTTCTTTAGGAAGAAGCCATGCAGTTTCAGAAGTCTACAGCGGAGTGTCAGAGACCATACTTATGTCCACTGGTTCATAGTAGTGTCTTCCGAAGGTTAAATGGCTTCAGAAGAGTAAGTACTTCCGAAGCCACTTATACTTCGGAAGAGGCTGCTTCTTCCAAGGCTTGGAGACTTCTTCTTTTCATCATACTTCGGAAGTGGTCTTCAGGTTATTCTTCTAGGACTTGAACTTTGGAAGTATGCACTTGACTTCGGAAGTAGAGTTCTGTCTTCGAAGGTTGATCTTTCACTTTGTCTTCGGAATAACTCTACAACCTTCGGAAGTTCCATGCTAAGCTTCGGAAGCCTTTGCATGTAGTATCAAAATTGTCTAAATGAATTGGTTTTGGTTGCACCAGCCTTCTTCTTGATCCAACAAACTCCCCCTAGGCTGATGCTACCAAAACTTCACTTGTCTCCACTTCTCAAAACTTTTAGCACCAAGGAGAGTAAGTATTTGTCTGTCTCGTTGTTCTTCCCTGATGTGGTGCTGAGAAGTTTGTACAGATCCTTGGTAGACAGGAAGTCTAGTATGTCACCTTGGATGACATGTACCCTCTGTTGTTGCCCTCTGAAAAGAGTTAGTTGATAGGAACTGTAATCATATTCCCATCGAACTATAGGTTCCAATTCTGGACCCTCCACCATTTGTAGAAAGGCAGCACCCTTGGTGGGAGATCTTTCCTTTTCTTCCTGTCTTCTCAACTTCAACTCTTCTTCAATCATGGATTTTGTAGTTAGCTCGGCTAGATGAAGACTGCTGAGATGATTTCTGATGAGTGTAGCAGTTTCAGAGTTGGAGGGGTTGGAGAATGGCTTCTCTGCTAACTCAACAATATCAAACCTACTGGAGTGTAACAGAGAGGTTGCATTAAGTCTATTGACTTCCCCATTCTCCTTTTCCATAACAAAGTTGTGAGAAGGTTCATCGAACCTCCACTGGATTATTTTCCTTCTAGGCACAAGAGACTGACTAGGAATCTTGTCCTCTTTATTTGTATCCAGTAGAGTCACCAGTTTCCTTCTAAGTTTCTTCTCTTCATCATTCAATGAATCTGAGTTGAGGCCTAGAAGTCTTGCAGCCTAGTCCAATGTTCCTCTAGGCAAGTCAAGGAATTTATCTCTTGTGAGGGTAGTACAATTGGCGAGCTTCATCTTCATTGCCTTGAACTCCTCAAGAGAGATACGTTGAGAAGGCTAAGGGCATGGTAGTTGGGTAGGTTGAGTTTCAGAGGTTCTAGGGAGTGTTTTAGGTTAGAGGATGGGAAGTTTAGGTGGTTGTGGTGAGGGAGTGGATGTGGGTAAGGATGTAAGTTCAGGGGTGAAAGGCTAGGTTTTAGTGGTGAATGGTAAGGGTGAGGGTTCAGGTTGTGGTTGGGTGGTAGCAATGAAGGTCATCCCCTTTACCCTTCTGTACATCTCTTTTCTCTTTCCCAACCGGATGCCAGCCTTGATTTCACTAACAATCCGTTGGAATGTCCTCTCAGACGTGGGACCCACCTGCCTTCCAGAGAAGCCATGGGCCTGAAGATAGTCTTTCATCCAGGCCTTTTTAGTGAGCTTCCTCGTTGCAGTGACCCTAGCTTCTTCCTCCTTCTTCTTCTCCTCCTTTGTATTTTCTCTTCAAGCCTTCTTTCTTTCTTTCTCCATTTGATCCTGCTCTTTGTTGTAGATCTAGAGGATCGTCTCATCATTGTGTGGAGAGAGTTCTTGAAGATTAAAGCTTCTGTAGAGTAGGAAATTTATCCTGTCTCTCTTCAGCTGCAATTCAGCTTCCTTCTGTTCTTCTTCTTCTTTCTCCAAGGCCAACCTGGCTTCTTCTTCAAGTTTCAGCCGGGTTGCCTTCTCCAGATTCACCAACTCCTCTAGTGGTAGCAGGAGTGTTTCTTCATTGGCCGCTCCCAATTGGATAATCTGGTCAATGATCTATTCTCTCTTTTTATTATTGATAGCCTCCTAATTGGCTACAACTACTTTTGTACTGGCAGCTAGCAACTTCTCAGTTGGAATCTTCCATTCTTCTTGAGTTTTTCAGTCTTCTCCTCTTCCTGAATCTCTTCCGCGGTCATCTTTCGTTTTCCTTTATCTTTTGAAGAGCCTGACTGTGGTGGTTCTTGGAGAGTGTAGTCTGATTGTGAGAGAGGCAGAGATGGTGTCTGGGATGGAGGTCGATTCAAAAAGTCCTCGCTATTCACCTCAGATGCCATTTCAAGGATTGCATCTGTGATGATCAGTTCCTTGGACATTTTGTGTTAGAACCCTTGGAAGATTAACATTTAGTCTTTTTGTATATATTTTATAGTTTGTACTAGTATAGGGACTAGTTTTGTAAATTGTTAGTTCCTTAGTTGCTAGTATAAATAGCTTAGACTAGAGAGAAAAAGAGAAAAAGAAGAGATAGAAGGATATAGAGGAAAAGAGAAGAGAGAAAGAGAGAGAGCGATTGCATGCAATTTTCAGATACAATTTACAGAGAATTCAAGTAAGTTGTTGAGAGTTGTTGAGAATTGCTAACT
>BJCM01207696.1:0-17383 GCA_018326385.1 Flaveria bidentis
CGGGTTGTGGGAATTAAACAATGTCTTACTACTTGATTATGTGATCCTTTATGTTATGCTTATGGCTATGTTTTCGTGAATATTGACTAACACGACACAAGTCTCCATTTGTGTTCGGGTGACGCCATGACACGCTTGTCATCATACTTATATTGCTTCTCTAACGTATACCATGTGTTATGACGATCCCGTCTCGTTACATTCCCGTGTTTCCGCTTTAGCGGGGGTGTGACAACAAGTTTAATAATTTAAATTGATGAAGTTAATATTTTTGGATAACAATGTCAACTTCTTAAAACTTTGTAGAGCTAGATGCAAAAAAATATATATAAAATTAAAAAAAAATCTTTTTTGAATAAAAATAGTAAATGTGAACAAATAAATTGATGAAGCTAATGTTTACATTTAAGCTTTTATAGAGGTTTTTTTATATTAAATATGCTTTTATAGAGGTTTTTTATATTAAATATGTTTTTATATCATAATATAAAAGTTTTTTTAAACCTTTTCTATAAGTAAAAAAAGAAAAACTTTTTTTTAAATCTAAAGAATGAACCCTTCAAAGCTTAAATGAACCCTCAAAGCTTAAATCTACAAAGCTTAAATATATAGCGTAACTCTTTTACATACGCGTGTGTTGTAGTTCAGACTAGGGCATCTCCATCTTAAAAAAGGAATCATTCAAAGCTTAAATCTACATTTTATAGACTTATCCTTTAGGCCGACACAGGGGCTGTTTGTTTTCGGCTGACCCGGCTGACTCGGTCAGCGGGTCGGCCCGTTTGATACGCAAGTTGTATGGCCTAACCGGGTCATTCCATCTGATCCAAACCTAAAAAGACTACTGCTGACCCACTTCTTCAGCAACAACCCTCATCTCCAAAACACAAACCCACCCCCCATTTTTGAAGTTGCCGACCGAGACCCCCCTCCCCCGGAGCACCTCCCTGCGATACCGAGACACCCGCGAAGCACCTCCCTGCGCGACCGAGACACCCGCGAAGCACCTCCCTGCGCGACCAAGAGACCCGCTGACATCTTTGGTCCATTTCAAAATCCAAGGTATTTCCTTCTATCGAAGATGATTTTGGGTGGGAATTGTTGGTGAATTGATAAGATTGTTTGATTGTTTGTTTTGATTGATCTAATGATGGGATTGGATCGTATGTTGTTGATTTGGGATCTCTGCTTAGGATGAGTTATTTTTATTTGAAGTTGTAATGAAAGGGTTTAACTTTTGAGTGATTGAGTAAAGTGATTTGGGTTTGCTGCATTTCTTGTAATTTTGGATCAAAACAATTGAGTTCTGATATAATGCTGTAATTAAGCTAACAACTCATAGCTATTGCAACTGGATAGAAATAACACATCCACACGGTCCTAATAAAGATCTCTAGTGTTATTACAAATTTGGTAGTTCTTGGAAAATCAAACATCTTACATCTCATAGCTATAAGGTTATTTTTATTATTCAGTAGAGTCAGTCAGATACTAAATCAAACAGCCAAGTTTCATGTAACACCCGGTTATTTTTTTGATGCGGGAGAAAGAATAAAGTGAAGAAAAAAAGAAAGAAACAAAATTTAACCCAAGTTGAGGGGTTAAATGTGTCAAAAGAAAAAAAAACTTCCAAAAGTTGGTGTAAAAGGTGGTATGGCCGCCTATGTTGTCACACAACACCTTTTCAATCGGATTTAGAGAGAGAGAGAGAGTGAAGAAGCTTTGGGTTTGAGCAAGAAGAAGTGCAAGGAATCTGAATTTAAGGTAAGAATTCTTGGTGTGGTGATGTTCTTCACCGGTCTAGGCCTCGATTGTATGCTTATGTATGTTTTGTGTTCGGGTGTGTATTTTTGGTGGGTTTCTAGGTGTAGAGCTTTTAGCAAACAGGTTTTGAAGAAGTCATACCCAAGAGTTGCTAATGTGAGTTCTAGAACCCCCTTTTTACTTGTTTTAAGCTTATTTGGGGCTAGAAATGCATGTATGCTCTTTTTATAAAAATGGGTTTTTTACCCATGTGTTTAAATGTAACACCTGGTTAAGAAGGAATAAGAGTGAAGGAAAAAAAGGAAATGCATTTTAACCCAACTAAGGGGTTAAAAGTGTAAAAAGGACAAAAAACTTTCAAAAGTTGGTGAATAAAGCAACATGGTCGCCTATGTTGTCTGCTTGCACATTATCAATCGGATTTTTAGAGAGAGAGAAAGGAAAAGAAGCTGAAAACTTTCGGGTCTTGAAGAACAAGAAGAAAAATCGGAATTCAAGATAAGAATTTGGTGTTTTTGAGTGTTCTTAACTGGCCTATGCCTCAGTTGTATGCTTATATGTATTTGTGTGTTCGGTTGTGTGTATTTGGTGGGTTTCTAGGTGGTAGAACTCAATTTGCATTTGGGTTTTGAAGGAAGTTATACCCAAAGAGCTGCTAAGGTGAGTTCTAGAACCCCCTTTTTACTTGTTTTGCACTAATTTGGGGCTGGAAATGCATGTATGAATATTTTTATTAAAAGTGGGTTTCTACCCGTATGTATATGTGTATGTGTTGCGGGTGGGGTTTGATTTGGGTGTGCTTATGATTATGATAATGTTATGAATGTGTTTCTATAGCTTAGAATGTAAGATTTAAGCTTAGAACATGTTAGATGATGATTGGGCACTGAATTAAGTTGTTTAAGTGTGACTTAGACTACCCATGCGCCCAACAGTAAAAAAAACTCCCTAAGTGTTCACATGCGCCCAAAACCCCATGCACTCAAATAGTAGTCGTGCGCCTGGAAAAGGCTGAATAGTGTCCAGACGCCCAGAAAGCCCATGCGCCTAGGCACCCATGCACCTGCGTAGTGCACATGCGCCTAGAATTTGCGTAGAATGACTATGTGGTGGCCATGCGCCCCAATAGTGCCCATGCACCTAGAAGTTTCCCATGCGCCTTAGTGTTCCCCATGCGCCCAGAAGGCCACACGCCTGTATATTGCCCATGCACCTAAGACAGAAACTTTTCTGAGATTTTGGGGGAAATGTAAAGTGTAGGCTTTGACTTGGGAGGTTCCCGGGGGATATGTTAGTTGACTTTTTGAAGTAATAGATGATGTAAGGGGTGATGTATGATGTAGCATGTATGATGATGTGTGATTGAAGCTTATGCATGATGATGATATATGTTGTGGCATGTATGATGATGTGTGATTGATGCTTATGCACGATGATGATGTATGATGTTTTTGTATGTTATGTATGATGTGTTTCCTTATGTTCCTTGCAACGTATTATGATGTGACTTTACGTGGCATGATTATGATAACATACCTAAAGTATTATCTTAATGAAGTGAAAGATTTAAGATAATGAAAGTGGAACATAATGAATGAATGAATGAAAGTCTTGCTAGCAAAAGAAAGGAGGTTCAGAACTCATTGAGAGTCGTTAGCTCAACTATGTGTTTACAGCGTGTGATCTTGGCTAACCCTTAAGGGTTCACACAGGGGAGTTAGTCTATGTGACTACTCCATATGTGCGATATGTGTGAAACGGGGTCCTTGTCGCTTAACTCTAGATGATATTGCTTTGTACTCAAGAGATGGGCTAAGCATACGACATGACCTAGATAGAAGTGAAAAGATAATAAATGTACGAAAAGTGCGATAAGTATGAAATATGCGAAACATGCAAAATGTACGAAACAAACGATGATAAAGATAATAACTATTACCTTGATGTACGTATGATGTGTGATCACGTGCGTTAGTATAGAAAATGTTTTAACGAATGAAAGGTAATATAAAGTTTTATAAAACTAGAAATCATTTAGCAACGTTGACTTTTATGTGTTTCTAGTTGGTAGGTGATTGTTGCTGAGGATGGCACGGGACGACTACTTGGCTTATTTTGGATGACATTCTTTTGTATAATGTTTTTGCACTGTAATACGAACAAACAATGTTTTTTAATGAATGTTGTATTATTTTGCAAAAGCGATTATGATAATGAAATAGTTGTTTAAATGTTTCTGTTGTAATGTTTTATTAAAATTATTGTAAGAATATGTTTTATGTGCAATGATTGAGCAGCTGTGAGCGTTCTGAAAATGGGGACTTACAAGTTGGTATCAGAGCCAAAGTTTAAGTGAAATGGGTAAATTTTCAAAAGAAACCTAAACTTAAACTTAATAAGGGAAAGAAAGGGAAGGGATGCTAGTCCGATTAGCTGCGTGCCATCAGGTATTTTGTTTAATGTTAACCGGTATTATGTCCGCATGTTATGTGATTTGATCCGTGTGCTTTTAGTAGATTTAAATACTGATGTAGTCAGGATAAGAAATGTTTGGGGTATGAAGAGTAAAGTAAGTGGCTAATAATAACTTGTCACTATAATTAGGGACTTACTATACTTGACATAAACTGAGCTATTCCCTTGAATGACCGTGTTAATGTTTGAATCTTATAGCGTGTTTAGAGGATGGCCGGTGGTAGATCTTCAAAGGCTTCGCGTGGTGGAGGTCATGGTGGACATGGTGCTGAACCACGGGCCACACGAGGAAGGCCTAAAGACGAAGAGGTGGTTCATGAAAAACCTGAGACTCCTCGTTCGAAGGCCGGGGACGAGAGTGCTAACTTGAGAGCCTCAGTGAAAGAGGCTTTTGTGGAGGAAATGCATTAGGTCATACAGACGATCCTACAATCTGTGGTGACCAAAGTGATAAAGGTTGTGCGGGAATGAGAAAGAAGGGAGAGGAACAGGTCCTCAGGAGGACGGGAGCGACCGGAGTATGAGACGGTTTTCTCTGAGGATGAGGAGGAGGAATAAGAGCCTACGCCGGCGGCGACACGAGGCTGTAACTATGGGACATTTCAAAGATGGAAGCCCCTACCATTGATGGTAATGGCTGTAACTATGCTGCTGCTCACTGGTGGGTAAAAGAGATGAAGGGTGTACTTGACATTAGCGAGTGTGGGAAAGACCCTAAGGTGAAGTTTGCTACCCACTCGTTTCTGGACTCGGCTTTATGCTAGTGGGACAATATTGTCCAAGCTGAGGGTAGCCGGGCAATTAGGACAATGAGGTGGTTTGAGCTGAAGAATTGGTAATTGAGGAGTTCTGTCCTCATAGGAAAATGGATAAGGTGCAGAGGGAGTTCCTGCAGTTGGAGGCGGGAACCATGACACATCAGCAATATACCATGAAGTTTAATGAAATGGCACGACTGGTGCCGGATCAGGTGACGCCTCTGTCACGAAATATTAAGAGGTATATCCAGGGCTTGCCGACGGACATTCGTAGGCACATGATCGCTGCCCGACCGAGCATGTTTAGGTCAGCGGTTGATTTGGTAGGAAGGTTGTATGACGAGCGAGAGGTGGCGGTGGCTGAGGTGAGCAAGAAGGGTCGTGGTGCCTGAAACTGGAATAGGAAACGGTTTGGACGTGGCGGAGCCGCTCCAAACAATAAGATGGCCAGGATGGGTGACCGGCGTGTGGTCACGTCTGGTGCAGGATCGAAGAAATGTGGTAAATGCGGGAAGGAGCATTCGGGAGAATGAAAATGAGGATCAAACATCTGCTTCAAATGTGGGAAGCCTAGTCATATGGCTAGAGATTGTGGGGTTACAAGATGTTGTAACTATGGGGAAAATGGCCATCTAAGCAGGGACTGTAAGAAGCCAAGGGCTGAAGGTTTGGGAACGAAGAAGGCTGGAGGAGAAGGGTAGAGGGCGCGTGCCAGAGCATTCACGATGACGCAGGAGGAGGCTAGGACGGACCCCGATGTTGTGTTAGGTACGTTTCTAGTAAACCAAACTCTAGCTTATATGTTATTCGATTCTAGTGCTAGTAAAAGTTTTATTTCTGCTGCTTTCTGCGCTAAACTACCTGATAGTAGTAGGAGTATAGATACGCCCTTTGATGTAAAAACTGACATAGGTAAGTCTACTAGGATATCTAAAATGATAGAGGGTTGTGACGTAGAATTAGAAGGTCACAAGTTTCCTGTTAGACCATTCGTGATGACCTTAGGCGGGTTCGATGTAGTCTTAGGAATGGATTGGTTGGCGGACTACGAGGCGAACATCGTGTGTCGCAAGAAGATGATTCGATTGACAGTGTCTGACGGGAGTTTGGTGACGGTTTATTGTGATCGAGTCACGATGATCCCAAAAGTGATTTTGATGGCGGTGGCGGGAAAGTGCATGAGGAGTGGATGTAGTGCCTAATTGGCCTACGTAAAGGACGTGGATACGCCAACACCACAATTGTTCGATGTACCGGTTGTGTGTGACTTTCCAAACGTGTTTCCCGAAGACTTGCCAAGAGTACCACCTGATCGTGAAATCGAGTTTCAGATTTACTTGATACCGGGTGCCCAACCTATTGCTAAGGCGTCGTATCGGTTGGCTCCGACTGAGATGAAGGAGTTGATGGAGCAATTGCAAGAGCTGCTTGATAAGGGGTTCATTAGACCGAGTATCTCTCCTTAGGGTGCTCCGAAACTGTTTGTGAAGAAGAAAGACGGTAGTATGAGGATGTGTATAGACTACCGTGAGCTGAATAAGTTGACAGTGAAGAATCGGTACCCCTTACCAAGGATTGATGATCTGTTTGATCAGCTCCAGGGTGCCACTTGGTTCTCGAGGATAGACCTTCGATCTGGTTACCATCAGTTGAAGGTGAAGGAGTAAGATATTCTTAAAACATCTTTTCACACGCATTATGGACACTACGAGTTTCTCGTTATTTCATTTGGTTTGACCAACACGTCAGTTGCTTTTATGGACTTGATAAATCGAGTGTGCCGACCGATGTTAGCTATATCAGTGATTGTGTTTATTGATGATATCCTGATTTATTTGAAGAGCGAGGAGGAGCATGCCAGTCACATTTGAGAGGCGTTAAAGACGTTCAGAAAGGAGATTTGTATGCTAAGTTCTCCAAGTGCGCATGTAGTGAATCCCCAGGGGATTACGGTGGACCCGACAATGGTGGAGGTGGTGATGCAATGGAAGTCACCAAAGACGCCATCCGAGATTCGTAGTTTCTTGGGTTTGGCGGGCTATTATAGAAGATTCATCCAAGACTTCTCTAAGCTAGCTTCTCCACTAACCAAGTTAACCTGCAAGGATGTGAAGTTTGTATGGGGTCAAGATCAGGAGAAGGATTTTGAGGACTTAAAGGCGAGGCTGACTCAAGCTCCAGTCTTGTCATAACCCAAAGGGAGCGAGGATTTGGTGGTTTATTCAGATGCTTCCTACGCGAGGTTGGGATGTGTCTTGATGCAGCGAGGAAGGTTATAGCCTACGCATCCCGACATTTAAAAGTTCATGATCCTACTCATGACTTGGAGCTAGCATATGTGGTCTCCGCGTTAAAGATTTGGAGGCACTACTTGTAGGGGACGAAATGCACCATATTCACTAACCACAAGAGCTTGAAGTAGTTCTTCGAGCAGAAGGACTTGAACATGAGGCAGAGGAGATGGTTGGAGCTCATAAAGGATTATGGTTGTGAGATCCATTACCATCTGGGCAAAGCCAACATGGTGCGGATGCCCTTAGCCGAAAGGAAAGACTCGAGCCGATTCAGGTGAAGGCTTATCGGTTGGTTATGACCTCTGATGTGATGATGCAAGTTAAGGAGTTTCAAGATGAGGCATTGAAGGAAGATCATCTTAACTCTGAAAGAATGAGAGACCTGGTCGCGGAGTTTGGTGAAAACAAACACGGTGTTAGAACCCGATTCGGACGGATATGGATTCCTCATTTTATGGATCTACGTGGAAAGATTATGGATGAAGCTCATAAAACTCGATACTCTATTCATCCTGGTGCTACGAAGATGTACCAAGACATGAAGAAAGATTATTGGTGGTCGGGTATGAAACGCAATGTGGCAGAGTATGTGAGTAAGTGCCTTACTTGTTTACAAGTGAAATCCGAGCATCAGAAGTTGTATGGAAAGATCCAACCGTTGGATATACTGGAGTGGAAGTGGGAGCATATAAACATGGACTTTATTACGAAGTTACCGCGTACCGCGAAAGGGTATGATGCTATATGCGTGATAGTCAATCGTCTGATGAAGAGTGCTCACTTCCTACCGATCCGTGAGACATATTCATCCGAGAGGTTGGCAGATTTGTTCATCAGGGAGATTGTAACTCGTCATGGTGTGCCGATGTCTATTGTGTCTGATCGTGACACCCACTATACATCTAAATTTGAGAAGAAATTCAATGATGCGATGGGGATAAGGTTACATATTAGCACGGCTTATCATCCTCAAACGGATGGTCAGTTGGATAGGACGATTCAGATGCTAGAAGATATACTTCGGGCATGCGTCATTGATTTTGGAGGAAGTTGGGATGACAACTTACCATTAGCTGAGTTCTCATATAACAATTGTTATCATGCCAACATTAGTATGCCCCCTTATGAGATGCTATATAGTAGATGTAGAACACCCGTCTGTTGGGGTGATATTGGTAAGAAGGAGTTGGGAAGTGTTGAGGTAATCGAGGCTACGACGGAGAAGCTTAAAAAGATCAAAGCCTTTATAAAGGCAGCCAAAGATAGGCAGAAGTCGTATGTCGACAAGAGGCAAAGACCGATTGAGTTCCAGGTGGCTGATAGAGTCATGTTGAAAGTCTCCCCTTGGAAAGGTATCATTTGGATTAGAAAGCGGGGCAAGTTGAGCCCAAGGTACATAGGGCCTTTCCGAATCATTGCTCAAGTAGTAGAGGTGGCCTATATATTGGAGTTACCGGATGAGTTAAGTGGAATTCTCCCAATATTCCATGTATCTCATCTGAGAAAGTGTTTAGATGGCGAATATATAGTTGTGCCACTGGAAGATATCGAGGTAGATGAACGAATCAAATATAAATATGGAGCAACTAGTGGCGATCATTGATCGAAGGAGAAAAGATTAAGAAATAAAGTAGTTCCTCTTGTGCGTGTACAATGGAAGCACAAGAAAGGATCCGAGTCTACATGGGAGACTGAAGAAGAGATGAGGCAACATTATTCACAATTGTTTGAGGAATAACAAGTTTTGGGGACGAAACCTATTTAAGGGGGTGGACTTGTGACACCCGATTATTTTTTGATGCGAGATAAAGAATAAAGTGAAGAAACAGAAAGAAACACAATTTAACCCAAGTTGAGGGGTTAAATGTGTCAAAAGCACAAAAACTTCCAAAAGTTGGTGTAAAAGGTGGTATGACCGCCTATATTGTCACACAACACCTTTTCAACCGGATTTAGGGAGAGAAAGTGAAGAAGCTTTGGGTTTGAGCAAGAAGAAGAGCAGGGAATATGAATTTAAGGTAAGAATTCTTAGTGTGGTGATGTTTTTAACTGGTCTAGGCCTCGGTTGTATGCTTATGTGTGTTTTGAGTTCGGGTGTATGGTTTTGGTGGGTTTCTAGGTGTAGAGATTTTAGCAAATAGGTTTTGAAGAAGTCATACCCAAGAGCTGCTAAGGTGAGTTCTTAAACCTCCTTTTTACTTGTCTTAAACTGATTTGGGGCTGGAAATACATGTATGTTCTTTTTATAAAAATGGGTTTTTTACACGTATGTTTAAATATGTGTGAATTCGGGTGGGTTTGATTTTGGATGATATATGATGTTACGATGTTTCCATGTTCTTATTTTATGCTTAGAATATATTATTTAAGCTAATAACATGTTAGATGATGATTGAGGACTGAATTAATTTGTTTAAGTGTGAATTGACTGCCCATGCGCCTAAATAGTGGCCATGCGCCCAACAGTTAAAACTGCCTAAGTGTTCTTATGCGCCCAAAACCCGATGCGCCCAAATAGTGCCAAGCACCTAGAATTAGGCTGAAATTGACTAATTGTCTAGACGCCAGAAAGCCCATGTGCCTAGGCACTCTTGCGCCTGCATAGTGCCCATGCGCCTAGAAATTTCCCAGAATGACTAAGTGTTGGCCATGCGCCCCTATAGTGCCCATGCGCCTAGAAGTTTCCCATGCGTCTAAGTGTTCCCCATGCACACAGAAGGCCATGCGCCTGCATAGTGCCCATGCACCTAAGACTTAGAATATTTTCTGAGATTTTCGGGAAAATGTAAAGTGTAGGCTTTGACTTGGGAGGTTCCCGATGGATATGTAAGTTGACTTTTTGAGGTTATAGATGATGTGACAGGTGATGTATGATGTGGCATGTGTGACTGATGCGATGCCTATGCAAGGTGATGATGTATGATGATTATGTATGTTATGTATGATATGTTTCCTTATGTTCCTTATTATGTAGTGACTTTATATGGTGTGATTATGTTAATAAAAGTAAAGTATTATCTTAACAAAGTGGAAGATTTAAGATAATGAAAGTGGAACATAATGAACGAATGAAAGTCTTGCCAACAAATGAAAGGAGGTTCACAACTCATTGAGAGTTGTTAGCTCAACTATGTGTTTATAGCGTGCGATCTTGGCTAACCCTTAAGGGTTCACACACAGGGGGGTTAGTCTTTATGACTACTCCATACGTGCGATATGTAGGCTATGGGGTCCTTGTCACTTAACTCTAGATGATATAGCTTTGTGCTCAAGAGGGGGATTAAGTACATGACAGGACCTAGATAGAAGTGAAAAGATAATAAATGTACAAAAAGTGCAATAAGTACGAAATGTGTGAAACGTGCGATATGTACGAAATGAACAATGATGAAAGATAATAATTATTACCTTGATGTACTATGATGTGTGATCACGTGCAATAGTAAAAAAATTGTTTTAACGAATGGAAGGTAATATAAAGTTTTTGTAAAACTAGAACTCACTCAACAACACTGACTTTTATGTATTTTCCGGTTGGCAGGTAAATGTTGCTGAGGATGGTACGAGGTGGCTACTTGGCTGATTTTGGATGGCATCCATTGTATGTTGCGATAATGTTTTTGCATTGTAATGCGAACAAACGATAATTTGTAATGAATATTGTATTACTTTGCAAAGGCGATTATTTATATTAAATAAAATGGTTGTTTAAAATGATTCCACTGCAATATTTTAGTAAAGTTAACGTAAATTATATGTTTTATGTGCGATGATTAACCAGCTGTGAGCGTCCCGGGAACGGGGCCTTATATTTCAGTCAGATGTAGACTCAATCAGAACTTCTTACTGGGTCAGCTTCTAACTTAGTCAGATCTTACTCGGTAAGCATAATCAAATAGCCCCACATTATTTCTCAATTGTGTTGTCGTGTTCCTTAACTATGGCATCTTATGATGTGGTCCTCGAGTGCTAACTGATTATGGTATATTATGTCAAAGTAATTTATATATGGAGTAAGTTACATTAATGGTCTTTATGGTTATGTTAAAACTTTGAATTGATCTTTATTGTTTAAAATATTTGAATATAGTCCTTAACATTTCTTTATCTTTCATATATGGTTCTTAGGTCTGTTAGTCAACCGTTAGTGATATTAAACATTAAAAAAATTAACATCTTAGTCGCATTAGCCATCTATTTAATTTTCTTTTTAAACTATAATATTATTTTTATTTAAGGAAATTTTATATTTTGGTTTTTCAAATTTTTTTATTATTTTTATAACTTCATTTTTATACAATTATTATTTATTAAAATGCATTTTAAATACACAACTAAAAAACTTTTTCAAAACATGTTTTTTAAAATGTTCGGTTTGTAAACCGTTCGTTTACGTCATTCTAAATTTTTTTTGATTTTTAAGTTGATTGGTTTTCTAAAGATTTTTTTAAACCATTCATTTTTTAAAACACCATTTCTTAAACAAAATCTTAGTTTTTAAAACATTTTTTTGAAAACAATTTAGTTTTAAACATCTTTATAAAAGAAGACTTTTTTATAAAGGTTTAAAAAACTACATATTGGTTTTATAAAAAAATTATAAACCAAACATTTAAAAGAAAACATATTTTAAATATTTTTATTTGTATATTAAATAATAAAGATATTTATAAGAAAAAAATTATAATAAAATAAAAATATATTAACAATTCCTACTAGTAAAATAAATATTTTGACAAATTTAATATCAATTACTGAACTAACAAAGCAGAGACCATTGATGAAAGATAATTATAACATTATGGATTATATTTGCAATTTTAAAATTTGAAGGATCAAATTCAAAACTCTAACCAAGTCACAAGGACTATCCATGTAATTTACTTATATATTTTAGTGTAAATTACTATTTTCTTCTCTAAGATTTAACGAAAATCACGGGTTTAGTCCAATAGTTCTTTTATTACGTTGACAGTCTAATAGTTTTAAGTTTGTTTCAATTTCACCCAAGGGGTTAACACCGTTAGTGTTTGTTATGTTAAATGATGTAAAAAGATATTTCTGCCCCTGAATTTGATAAAACCCATCCCCATCCCCACTCAACCCATATCCCTCATCTCTATTTCTCTTTGTCTTCTCTCTTTTCTCTCACACACAAAAACAAGAATTATGCACCCCTAGACCACTATCATCTCTAGTGACCACATCCATTACCATCATGCATCGTAACCACCTATAACCCATCGACCACCACCAAATCCGGCCACACCTCCTTTACCCCATCTATCCCTCCATTTCTCTCACCCTTTCTATTTGACCACAACCACAACAATCACTCACCACCACCATCTAAAACCGTTGGCCGCTACCAAATCCGGCCACTAACCATCTAAAACTGCAATGATGGGGCAAATCTGGTGGTGGTGTTGCCAAATTACAGTGATGTAGGGAGGATCTAGTGGTAGAGAGAGAAATAGGGGGTGGAGGCCTGAGTGGCAGCATAAGGTGGCGGTCTGAGTGGCCTGGAGGTGGAGGTGGCAATGGTGGTCAGAGGTAGCCTAGGGGTTCGGGTGGCGTCCGATGGTTCTTGATTTCTAGATGAGAGAGAGAGAAAAGGAGATGGGTTAGGGGTGTGGGTGGGGGGTCTTGAAGCATGATTGTGGTGCTCTTGTTGGGTATGATAAATGTGGTGGTTGGTGGTAGTGGACTTGTTAGGAATGATAATGGTGGTGGGGGTGGATGGGATTTGGTTTAGGTTTAGATGATGAAGATGATAGTTATTTGATAAAGAGTTTTTTATTTTATATTTAATCATAAGGGTAATATTTTAAATTTACACTAATTTAACGAAAATATTATAACGGTGTTAGTGCCTTGCGTGAAATTAAAACAAAACTTGAAACTATTGGACCGTCAGTGTAATAAATAAACTATTGCACTGGACTCGTGATTTTTCGTCAAACCTCAGACGTAAATAGTAATTTACTCTATATATTATATCTTTTTGGTATGTTGCAACTCGTAGACGTGTCTTTTTGCTTCACATTAACTGTTTGTTTTTAAGCTTTCGAACAAGTTTAGTTCATTTCATTAACCCCATCCAAATCCCACGTTAAAGTCTAGTCACGCGCCTCTCACACGAGGATTATTTGCTTTTTACCTTTTTTTTTTCTTGCCATACTCTTACCCCTAACCCCATTTTTATTAATAAAGAAAACAATGACAACTTAATTTTGCATGCGTAAACATCTTGATCAAGCTGAAATGGTTAAATTTGGTGTGATGTTTCAAGTTCATTATTTTTAAGTGTTAAAATACTTGATCTTTAAATATATAGTTGTCCTCAATCTTCTATTATTTTAATTATTTTCAAAACACAGTGGATTATCCTCATCTCTTTTTCAGTGTGTCACATCATGACGATATGTTCACAAGATGTATGTTTGTGGAAGGAAAGGTACATTAATTGATTTTCTTGATGTTAAAAGGTTTCTTGTTCATGAGTTGGATTGTGGTATGACGAAGTTAGGTTATTAAACAAAAAGGGTAAATATATTGTCACTATATAGTTCCAAATCATGATATAGATTTTAGTCTTCCAGCTTTAGGTTGTAACTTAAATGTAATTAGCTTTTTAAAATATACAACTGATCATAAGCTCATTAATGTATATACAATAACTTCAATGTAACAAATATGCGTAAATATCAGTGTTCCTCTTCCAAATAACAATGAAGACGAGATCGGGGGTGAGAATGTAAACAATGAAGATGAGATTGTGGGTGCAAATGAAAACATTTAAGGATGAGATATTAATTATGTAAGAATGAAAGCATTAAAGATGAGATCTTAGGTGAGAATGTTAGTGAAGAAAATGACAGTGATGAAAGTAGTGCATGTCCAAACTTAAACTTAGAATAAAGGAAAATAAGTGAACCAAGGTGATAAATACAATGGACTTAAAGTGAAACATTTTTTAGGCTGTTCTAGTAGTAGGAGTAAAGATAAAGGGCAAATGGACAAAATGTAAGCAGGAGAGGCAAAAAAGAGAAACTTTAAACATATAATGCCCTAGGTTTTCTTATTGTCTATAAAATAGAAAATCTGATACATGAATAGGAAAGCATTTGTTAATGACCACAAATGTATTCAAGCCAGATCTATGTCATTAAATTTTCTATATTGTATATAAACAACTAATGGAATAGACCGAAAAGAAACTAAATATTCAAGTGAAGGCAATTCAAGAATAATTCCAAAGCAAGTATGGAGTTGAGGTTTCGAGAATGAAAACTTTAGGGCCAGGATGAAAGCACTAATATAACTTCATGAAGATTACAACTCATAATATGGTATTCTAAAAAATTATGTTTACAGAATTATATGAAACTCACCCAAGATGAATCAAAGATAAGGTAAAGCAGGCTTGCGCCAAGCAATTAGATTACCTCTTTCTTAACAACCTCTTACATACTCGGATTTAGACATTTTTGAAATTAAATGACAGATTTGAAATTTCTTTCATAAGAATCTTGTGAGTGCAAAAGGATGGGTTGAAAACATTGAGGGCATTGAGCATTATTTTTCTTCTCATACTTTGATAAGGTGAACGAGATAATAAGAGGAAGTTGAGATGTGTTTTCAAGATAAACATATTCAAGATGAGACATGAGTTCTTTGAGTTCTAAAACTAGTTATTTTTCGAAAGATGATTTTGCTTGGATTTTAATTCTCGTTCAACGATCTTGTATACTTCTTGATGAGATGAGATTTCTTTAACTTCTTGTTCTGGAATGGCCTGATCTTCAAAGAATGCCTTATCTTGTTCGACTTCTATCAATTGAATGTTGCAAGATTTTTTTTCAAGAGTTTCTCTCAAATGAAAACTTATGATTGAATTTGTCACACCCCGACCGACGGCGGAATCATTGAGGCGGACGAATGTGAAACGATTGTCCATAGCTCATGGAATTTAATAAATTAAAATAATATTAAATGTCATTTTTACTGAATAAAAGTAGACAATTAAGTCATTACAATACAACAAAGATTTGAACAACATAGGATATTTATTTAACTAAGTCTAAATCCTATATGAGCAAGAAGAATTTTTCAAGTAGAAATCCTGAAACATGTTAAAATAAAGAGTCAACTATGAAAGTTGGTGAGTTTCCATGGGTTAAGTATACATAAATATATAAAAATATTTACAAGTAGCAATTTTGTCAATGGTTATGGATTATGCAAGTTTATAGAACACATATAGCTACAATAAAACCTTGACCAAGAATAAGTTTACAAGTTTATAACGATTAGCTAAGTGTACTTGGTTACCATGATGAACAAGCATACTTTATTAGGAGCCGACAATAACATTGGCTTTAGCACCAAATAGGCTTGTCAGGCTCATAGATCTATGACGTCGTCAGGCTAGCAACAGCTAATGATTGTCAACATATAATGTATCTCATATAACACTCACAATAATATCAATAACCGACAAAAAGGTAAACATGCATTGCATGTGATTACAAGTATCTAAAAGTTTACAAGTGTAAGTTGATAATGTTAAAACTTTTCACCCCAAAAGGTGTGAAAAATATAAAAAAAAGGGGCATGAAAAACTCACATGGAAAACTCACATTATATAATGATGGTTGTAGATTACATGAGAAAGCTTAGATGTTCAAGAGTCAACAGTGATATCCTAAAGGATAAAAAGAAACAATAACTTGAGGTTGGAATTCATTACAAGAAGTTAGGTCATCAAGAGAATACCAAAAAGTGAAAGGTAGATTGAAAAAATGATTATTGAACCAATTTTAGATTCTAGATAGAATGTTTGGTACGTGTTTGAATAGATTTTAAAAATAGAAAAAGGTTTTATAAAATTATAAAAATTTATAGTTGACTAGTTTAGAGTCTTCCGGACAACTTTTGTTTAGAAACATTTTTATAAAAAGATCCGTAAATAAATCAAAACAACAGCACAAGACAGAAGGTGCTGAAATACGCACTTATCTTGTGAAAACTATTGTTGAGTTGTCCGATTGAGTTTGAAGACGTATAAAATATAGATGAAAAGGTTATTCGATAAGCTTAATATTGGAGTCTGAGTTTTCTCAAATTTAGTTTGTTATGACCAAGTTATGATTAGTTTAAGTCAGCCTATATTCTGCCAAATATGTAGTAAGACAGTTATGTGTACTTTTAAATTTGCTAAATCATGACACGGGTTAGAACAAACTTATGTTAATATATGATATATTATACTTTATTTGAGTTATATAAAAATATTCCAAGAGTTTTGCATAGTCATCATTTAGATAAATAATCTTGTGGAATAACCGAATGCGGCAGCATAGCCATCCATATGCAAACAAGATTCTTTGTTTACGTTAGTGTGTTGTTAACTTGATTTAGGAATGTTAGTGATTGTTATAAGGTTAGTGAATGTTAGAAGATTAATGATCAAATGATAATGATTAAATTAAAAGAGATTTGGTAGAAGAAAAGTAAGAACATGAAAATAATTGGATGTTAGGATGATTGAAAGAATATAGAAATGCATAATATATATAAGCAATATAAGATTATCTTAATATTAGAAATTCTTGAAACTACTTGTAAAAAAAATTCTTGAAATTGATTATAACCAAAGGATGATGAAAGGTTTGTGTGAGAGATTTTTAGAGAATAAGAAAATAAAAAGTGAGTCCTAAAATTTGCTTTTATAATTAAGGTTAGGAGGGGATTATGAATGGTGTTAATGGTGAGTTACAAGTCTTTTAAAAGGGGGTTATGATTATAATTAAAAATATATATAAAATTAAATAAATTAAATAAATAAAATAATAATTACAATTGTCACACCCTCAAAATCCACGTGCGGAGTTTAACCGCGAGGCGTGTGAACAAACCAGGATCACAGTCAATAGTTACTCAGAACGACTCTATATGCAATAATTAAACCAAATCAACCAAAGTAAAACTTGAAAACTGTGCGGAAGCGTATAATAAAAACAACCCAAAGAAATAGAAATGTAAAATGTGGCAAAACATGTGCCAACCCAATGAACAATACAAAACATT
>BJCM01207698.1:0-12608 GCA_018326385.1 Flaveria bidentis
ATATCGGTTTTCTTCTTGAAAACCCACTTACTTCCAACTATCTTGGAGTTAAGAGGTGGTTCAACCAAGTCCCACACTTGGTTGTCATACATGGATTGCATCTCAACGTTCATGGCTTCAAGCCATTTGTCATAATCCGAATTGGACATTGCATCATGATAGGTGGTTGTTTCATCGGAATCTACCACATAGATTATGATTCTTACTAGGATTGAATATAGTGATCAAGTCAGAGATTGAATGACGGAAACAAATAATCAATAAACATTTAATGCATGAATAAACTCATAAATGCTTTGTATATATTGATGAAGATGATTGATTACAATAAATGCTAGGGTTATAGCCAAAACAGTGATAAATGCACCTAGAGAATGTGTGATACAAAATATTCTGATTGTCTATTCACAGTCACCTCAGGTACAAGAATATCTATTCTATTTATAGGCAGACAAGTTGCCTTTTTACAAAATGACTAAACTACCCTGACCTATACATCAAAACTAGTCTAAGTCTTCATCATCATTTCTTCTTGTTCATCCGCATTGGAAAATGCAAATGAGATGGACTTGATCAACATTTCTTCACTTGGTCTTCCACATTAGTATGTTGGTCATCCGCATTGGGTAATGCGGATGAACAAATACTTTGCGCATTCTTGTCCGGTCATCCGCATTGGCAAATGCGAATGAACAAAATCTTGTCCGCATTTCTTCTGGTCTTCTGCATTTGTTAATGCGGAAGAACAAACACTTGTCAGCATTTGTTCTTTGCCTTCCGCATTAACAAATGCGCTAAGCCAATACTTGTTCTTCTAGTGTAGGATCTTCATCCGCATTAACACTTGGACTTATGGGAATTCTAGCAGAACAACCATCAACTCACCAATTGAATTGACATGTATGATCCTTTCAGGTCCAACAATACTCCCCCTAAGGATTATACAACATGTGTTCTTCAATGCTTTGGTGGTGGTTGAGGTTGTGAGGATTCTGCTGGATCTTGTTATGGCACCAGAGGTTCAGCTTGTGATGGGTCCACTATAGCCTTTATCATATTGACAAAGTCATTAGCATCAACCATCTTTTCTCTATTAAGAATGTGTATCTACATTTGACTCATAGCATGTATGGCTTCTAATGGCATTTTCTTGAATGAAATTGGTTCCCAAATAGATACCGTAAACAACCCATACCTGTGAATCAACAAAGCACCATTTCCATCAATCTCTAGTTTTGCAATGTTGCCCAACTATAGAGGTGTCCTTTTCTTCTTTTTTTTCTCCTTCCTGGCAATGATCTGGTCATATGCCATCTTCAGTATCTTGATGCACTTTAGAAATAAGTTCATATCTTTTTCACCGAGTTTGTTAGATATCTCTCTGAAGTGCCTGGTGTAGATATAGTGTATGTAAGATTGATATAATAGTCTCACTTCATAACCACTAAACAATCTGATTTTTGCACCTTCTTTCCCACCCCACTTCCTCTCAATCACCAACTCATGAGTCTTCTTATCATAGTAAACATTGGAGATTGGTATTGTGGAATGAGTGCCAGACACCATTTGTCTTTTTAATGACTCTGTAGGTTTCACTCCCAGTTCTGGAAACACTACCTCTTATGCTGGTTTTGTCTGTTTCTTCTCTAAAGGGTTTTTGAATGATCTGTCTTTCCTCATACATATGGCTTTCAGAGACTTGAAGTTGTCGGTTCTCTTGAACATTCTAAGTATTTCTTTAAACTCATAGTCTCTGAACATAGCTTTATGATTGATCAGTTCTAATTAGGCTAGTTCTTTTAAGTCATAGATCTCCAGGGCATTTACTAGAGCAGAGTACTTTGTAAAGAATTGGACCAGCCCGGAGATCCTCTTGACCATAAACATGTTCCAATCACTATCATACTTCTAGGAAATGATTTTTTGATCTGTTTTGCTCTTGGGAGTAGACACACCCTTAATCATCTTTGTAGTGGTAAGCCCTTCTTGAAGTTTCAGTTAAGAAGGCTCAATAAACCACTTAGGATATCTATCTAGATCCCCTATTTTAAAGGTTTTAAACTAGTTTGGGGCTGGAAATGCATACTAAACATACATTTTAAATGGCCAAGATTTTAAGAGGTTTTAACAGGAAGATCGATTTTTCTATAAGGAATTGTACTATGTAAAAGTGTTAAAATAAAATTTTTTCACGCTGACCTGGCAGCGCGACCCTAGCCAGGGGCGTTGCCCCTTGGACCCCACTAGGGGCTGCCGCCCCTAGGACCCCGATGTTAGGGGCTGCCGCCCCCGAACCCCCACTGTCCCGCGGAGGTTCGGTTATGTTTTATGATGATTTATGCTTGTTGTGCATACGTATGTGTATGTGAATGGATGATGCATAATGCTTATGATGGTGTGTGATGGGGTATGCGATGTTTGTGTGTTGCTATGTATGATATGTTTCCTTATGTTCCTACTATGTATTATTCAGTGACTTACGTGTTATGATTATGAAATATACGAAAAGTATTATGTAATGTAAAGCGTAAGTTAATATTAATGAGAAGTGGAGCTTAACAAATGTTACCCTGGGCCCGTTTGATGATTGAAAGTCTTGCAAGAACTATGATAGACTTCACTTAGGTGAGTCTGATGTATGATGATTGATCCGTATTCATGAGCGGGTTGTGTGCCTTGCAGTGTGGATCAACTGTCGGGGGTTTAGCTACCATGAAAAATGTGTAACGACAGGGATCGATATTTGTTGTTGATCAACATGGAGCTCTTGCCTTGTGCAATCTCGTTGATGATAAAGTGAAAGATAATGAAAGAACAAAAGTTTAAGGATGATGATGAAAGATAATAATGTTATTATCTATGTGTACGTATGATGCTTGATCGCGTAAGAATATAATGGAAGGTTTTGAAATGAAAGTAAAAATATTCTATTTCATAAAACTAAAACTCACTCATCAACACTGACTTTTATGTACTTTTCAGTTGGCAGGTGATGGTTGCTGAGGATGGCACGGGCGGCTACTTGGCCTGTTTTGGATGGCATCCATTTTGTATAACGATTGTGTTTTTGCATTGTAACGCGAACAAATGATGTTTTGTAATTGTTAACATGGTTTTATTTTTATGCAAAAATGGCTATATATAAATATTAAATGGTTTATGTTAATTCCGCTGCAATGTTTTACAAATATTAAATTTTTATGTATGCATTTATGCGATGATTGACCAGCTGTGAGCGTCCTAGGCACGGAGCCTTATATAAATAATCCTTCATTTCCCTATCAGACATTTTATAGGGATCAGGATAGAAAGGTTAAGGAGTTGAAGTTTGCTTATTCATGGCATATAGTTTTGGCTTGTCAGCTTTAGGTGAAATGGTCTTCTCATAGTCAGTTTCAACAGTAGGGTCTAGCAATTTGTTCAATCTTTTATTTTCTGCCTTCATCCCCTCATAAGTCATGCCAAATACTTCATCAGGATCATATCCATGATTAATCAGATACATAGTTTCAACCATTAAATCATCATTCAAAGCCTTTTTCACCATTTCTTCTACTAATCTTTCTTCTTTCACAACACTATCTACTACTATTGGCTCATCAGCCACATAGCCTCCTTCAATTTCACCTTCTTTATGATCAACAAAAACAGCTTGCTTCTTTAATTGAGCTTCTGCTTGCTCATGTTCTTCTAAGAATTCTGCTATAGCTGCCAGGCTTCTTGGATCATCTTGTTTGCTTTTCTTCATAGGCTCTTCTTCCACTATGGGTCTTTTGCCCTTTGCCTTCTCAGATAAATACTTCCTCTTCCTGGTATATGTCTGCAGTGAAGGACCATAAGAGGTTTCAGGCATTTCAGTTCCTTGAGGCACTTTTTTAGCCTCTGATTGTACTTGTTCATGGGCAACAACAACTTTTTCTTCTTTTTCTCTTTGCTCTTCACATAGCTTTCTAATCATTTCTTTTTGCTCATCAGATAGAGACAGAACAGGGACTATTTGCAAGCTCAACTCCTTCTCCAGAGGGACATGAGATTGAGGGATAACCACTATGGGTTTAGTGAAAGTCCTTTAATCAGCTAAAAAAATCCCAGAACTCATCATCAATAATGAACTCTTCTAATGTGAAATTGTCTAGTGCATTGATCATGTCATAAATTCAACCTCTTCAGTGTGTGTAGCAGCTAGTTTTTCAGAATAGACCACCATCTCTAGGCTTGAATCTTCATTCTATATCTTCTTCATCACTTTCAGAAGAAGTTTGTTTCTCATCATCTCTAAGTCTTTCCTCATCCCTTTCACTTGCTTCAGCCTCAGCTTTTTTCTTAATTTCAGTCAACATCCCAAGCTCAGAGATTCTTTTGTTTTGACTTTCATTTTGATTTTGCAAATTAGTGATAATCTCTACTTGTTCTTCAATGATTTCCTCTTGCTCTTCCATGGCAATGGTTTGAATAGAAAGAGTGTCAACATGACCAGTAATTTCTTCTCTTGATTGATTAAGAGCAGCTGTTAACTTCTTAATCTTCTTATCTTTTTCTTTCTTCTCTGAATCATATTTTTCTTTCAATGATTTTAGCTCAGCGTCCTTCTCATCCGGTTCCAACAATCTATCTTGAATGATACTTGATCTCCTGTTTAGCAGTCTTTCCATCTTTGCTACTTTCTGTAGAAGTTCAGAGATCATCTCATTTTCTCATATGGTTTGTTGATACCAGATTCAGCAAAGCTCTCAGAAGGAGCAGCTTCAGACATAGCTTTCTTGACAGGCATTTGGTTGGGGTTATCCTCCTTATAAGAAGATGATTTGGATCTTTCTGAAGAGCTGGCAGAGTCACCAAGCTCAACAGGTTCTGTAGAAGTTGGAGATAGTTGGGCTGATTGGATAGGTGAATGGTGAATAGGATATAAGTGTGGAGAAGTAATGGGCTATGTTTGTGGAGATTGTATTTGTGAGCTGTAAGGTGTTGGGGTTCTTTTTGGAGATGTAATTTGTGAGGTGTGAGGTGTTTGCAGTGGGGTTATTTGTGAAGATGGAATTGGTAGATGATCAGCTTGTTCTTCAATTTGCTCATCAGCTGGAGCATGTTGTTCTTCATCTTGTTCATCAAGATTGATCTATTGGATCATCCAAGGTAGAAGAAGAGAGTGAGCTCCACTGTAAAAATTTCTAGGATCCCTCTTCTTAATGTACTGATATGACTTAGCATCATAGTGTGGAATATCTAGAATTGGTCCATCAGCCACCAGATTGGGAAAGGCTTCATTTATGAGACATTGGATGAACATTGGGTAGATTAAGAACTTGTACCTCCTTCCTTCTTGTATGTTGGATACTAGGCCATTAAAGACATAAGCTGACATATTGAATGGCCTATTTGTGCATAAAGCACAAATTGATAATGAAGTAATAACAGGGATATCATTTCATCCTATTTTTCCTTTTAGATAAGCAGTGATGAAAGGTATGGATCAGAAACCTCCATGGAAAGTCTACCAATCCCTTCACAATCTGTTTTCCTTCAAAACCTCCTTCATATCCAATCTCAGGAAAGAAAGTAGTAATATCATCATCTTCTAACTCAATTGGTGCATCTGCATCATCACCAAACTACAGACACCGTCTCACAGTTTTTTTTAGTGATGGTCAATGTATGCTCATCATCAATCCTCCCAGATAAAGACTTAACACCATCAGCCTCTATCACTTCAGTAGAGTTCCAGAATGACCTTATGAGTTTCTCATATATGATAGGTCTGATAGTGATAGCATAAGCCACTCTTGTTGTGGAGATGAATCTAATCATGTCTCTAAGCCCCTCAGCCTCAGGTACATCAGGGTCTAGAAAACCATTAACGTTATGGAGTTTGCTCCACGTGATATCAACCATGTACCCTGCATTAGAGGCATTTGAGTTAGATTAATAATAATATATGTACTACTTTAAGCAACATTCATTATTTTGACTTTTGAGGGTCAAATATGAACATTTGAGGGTACTGTTCTATAGGAATTATTTCAGATTGAGATATTGTCATGAATACTCATTGTTATTTGATATTTCATGTTGAAAATCAAATTTTGATGTTTTTGACTGTTAATTGGATTTTATTTCAAGTTTTGATTTCAACATTTTTGGTTTCATGATGCTCTGTTCATGCGATGAACATAACTTTGAGATTTTTTTGGTTGAATTGGATTCTACTAAGTTTGCATGTTCATTGAAGTCAAAAATGTTCATCTTTTCTTGGAATAAATCTGATTTTGGGTGTTCTTTGTTAACCTAGGGTTCTAAGTTCATTATCAGTTCAAAAGTCCGACACATTAGGTTAAAATAATGTAAAAAGTTTCACCTTTTGTTCGATAATTCTGTTGTGTAGTATCTAATACGAGGACAGATTGGGTGAAATGAACTTGGATCTTGGATTGTTAAAGAAGAAGATGATTGATGAAGATGAACAGTGTTTTCGCTTGACGCACTATAGAGTCTCTCAAATTTGAAAAGTATTAAATGACCTTTTGAAGTTACTTTAAATAGTCAAAAAATGGCTTTTACAAAATTTTACAAGTCTCAGAACAAATGCGGTTAGAGATTTAATTCACACGATAGCAAATGCGGATGGTTTTTATACATCCGTATTTGTTTAACGTTGTAAATGCGGAAGAGTAAAACTTATGAGTTTGGACATCCGCATTTGCACACTGTAGCAAATGCGGAAGTTTGAATACTTAAAGTTTTCTTCTATCTGCATTTGTGTACTGTGGGAAATATGGAATAACAAAGTTCATCAGCATTTGTGCACTGTAACAAATACGGTTGATTAAACTTGTTCAGCATTTACTCACTGTAGCAAATGCAGCTGATCGAACTTGTTCAGCATTTGCTCACTGTAGCAAATGTGATAGAATAGAATTTCCACATTTACTTGATCATCATTTATTGTGACAGAAGAGATTAAGCACTTGTTTATTTTTGATTGAAAGTACATGAAACTTGAAGACACACATCCATAAATACGGACGATGAAGAAATCAACAAATGCGGATGTGTAAATCAAATGCGAAAGTGTAAACTGCATCCGCATTGACAAATGCGGTTGAACACTTGTGAAATTTTTTATCCGCATTAACAAATGCGGTAGAACACTTTTGTTCTGCATAGGTTTGAACACTTCAAAATTTTTATGTATACTTGTTACACACCAATGCGGTAGAGTATAATCTTTGTCCGCATTAGTTGCACTTAGAAATAAACAGTTACCCGCATTGGTTATATGCATGGGTTACCTTCACCCGCATTAACTAATGCACTTACCTGCATTAACTTTTGAACTTAATCAAACGTTAATGTTTCTGTTTTGGTTTTTCTTGTTATGAAGAGATGTCATTGATTGATTTTTCTTATGAAGTTGTTGACTGTTGAGGTTGTCAATTCTTGCTTGGATTGACTTGTATATCAAAAGATACAAGTTTCCTATTGTTTGACTTATCTTGGACTTTTCATGCTTCCAAGAATCTGCATAGGCTGAGATACTATGGTATAACTTCTGCATCAACATATGTATTTTCTTTTTGTTTTGTTTTTAATTTTTAAGAAAGTAATTTAAGATAGTAAAAATCTATATAGACTTAATCAAATATTTTAAATTACCCCCCTAAAGTTTATATCCACATCTGGATAGAAACTTTAAAGATTTAAAAACTTTTTAAATATAATTTTGATTATTAATAATGAAGAGAAGTATATCTTCTGTTGGGATCATATCAATCTTACATTACACATCTGCATCCTTTATGATAAAATGGACATGTTTATGAACTTGATGATTGAAGGTATGTTTGTCCTCTTAAACTCATACCAGGTTGATATTTTGATGCAAGTGATATTTATCATGTGTTGGTTGATTTAATTATTCAATATGTACCACACACACACAAGCATGGAATGATCAACCATCCTTATACAATGCATGGTAGAACTTTTTCACAACTTTCCTTACCAGGTTAATTAAGTTATGAGACCTCATTTTCGCTGATCCTCATTGGGATTCTTTTACTTTGATCCTTTTCATGATGATCCACATTAGGATTCTTTTCATTTCCCTTTGGAAGGTGATCCATGATTGGATTCTTTTGTTCATTCTCTTGGAATGTATTGCTTTTGTAGATTCATCCAATTTGGATGTGTTCCTCATTGGGAATCTTTTGGATCAGTACATCTACACTATGTGCTTGTTTCATCAGGTCTTTGCTCAACAAAACAAAGATGAAACTTGATGTAGGTGAAAGAGATTCATAAAGTATCATTAACTGGTGTGTTTAGGTTACTACACACACATGCACTCAAATAAGCCAATACATACATGTACTTTGAGATGAGTGTTTTATTATTGAATAATATTTTAATTCATCACTGCATGTATCTTTTCTTCCAAGTTGAGTCTACCAACATATCTGTTAAGTCATGACAGTCTTTCAATTTTTGAACTTAAGCACAGTGAATGATATAACGATTGTAATTATATCATTTCCTATTGTATTATTTTCTTCCTCAAAACTAACTTCTTTTTGTGATTTCTAATGTTTTTGACTTGTTTTTTTTGATGTTTTGATTGGTTTTACTCAAGGTTAATCATTCCAATTGATTGAACTAGGAATTTAAACCTACTAGGTTCAAATGCCTTAGTAAATAAATCAGCCAATTGATTTTCAGTGGGTATTTGAATCAATTTGAATAAACCCCTTTTCAGCACAGTCTCTCAAAAAGTGATATCTAATTTCAGTGTGTTTTGTTTTTGTGTGTTAAACTGGATTATTTGTAATGAAAACAACTGCTGTGTTGTCAATGTGAATTGGTGTGTGCAAGAAGTTAAAACCATAATCAAGCATATGGTTTTGAATCCAAAGTACTTAAGAGCAACAAGCTGATGCTGCAATATACTCAGCTTCTACAGTTAAGACAAATACATTTGTCTGCTTCTTGCACTACCATGAGACTAGTCTGGGACCAAGAAATTGACAACCGCCAGAGGTGGATTTCCTATTGAAGTTGTATCCTCCATAATCACTGTCAGTGAAGGCATAGAGATTGAAGTCTCCTTCCTTTGAATACCATAACCCAAGAGTAGGTTTGCCCTTAAGATATCTGAATATCCTCTTGTCAGCATTCACATGAGATTCCCTAGGATCAGCTTGATATCTGTCACACACATAAACACCAAACATAATGTCAGGCCTACTGGCTATTAGATACATAAGTGAACCGATCATAGATCGATAGTGAGTCTGATCCACTGATTTGCCTTCTAGATCAGGTCCAATCTTCACTTTAGTATCCACAGGAGTTCTGATAGACTGACAATCAACAAAGTGGAATTTCTTCAACATAGGTTCCACGTATTTTGATTGATCGATGAAGATTCCATCTGCCGTTTGTTGGACTTGCACCCCTAGAAAGAAAGTGACTTCCCCCATTGCACTCATTTGGAATTTTGAATGAATAAGGTCTTCAAACTCTTTACAGAGTTGCCTGTTTGTTTAGACAAAGATGATATCATCCATATAAATCTGGACTAACAACATGTCTTTTCCTTTTCTCTTTTTGATGAAAGTCTGATCAATCTTTCCTCTTTCATATCCATTTTCAAGAAGAAAAGATGATAGAGTCTTATACCATTTTCTTGGTGCTTGATGAAGACCATACATGGCTTTGTCAAGCTTGTACACCCTGTGAGGGAAATCTGGATCTTCAAAGCTAGGTGGTTGACTCATATAGACTTCTTCAACAATCTTTCCATATAAGAATACACACTTCACATCCATTTGATAAACAGTAAACTTCATGGATGCAGAATATCCTAGAAAGATTCTTATTGCTTCTAATCTGGAAACAGGTGCAAATACTTTATCATAATCAATTCCTTCTTCTTGAATGTAGCCCTGTGGCATCTGTCTTGCTTTGTTTCTGATGACAATCTCTCTATCATCAGTTTTGTTTCTATACAACCATCTGGTGCCGATAGGGTATTGTCCTTCAAGAAGGTCTACCAGTTGCCATACTTCTTGCTTCTTGAATTGTAGCAATTATTCACACATTGCTTCAATCCAACTATTGTCTTGAAGAGCCTCTTTGATGTTCTTGGGTACTATTTGACAAAGAAAGCATGAGAACAAATAGATGTTTGCAATACCAGACTTGCTTCTTGTCACCCTTTCATTAAGTTCACCAGTAATGCTTTCCACTGGATGATTCTTGTGTATTCTGGTGGTTGGAATTGAGTCACTAGCTATGGTTACATCAAGATTGGAGACATTCAGATCATTATGGTGAGTGGCACATTCATCTTGTACTGTTGGAGAATTATGAAGATAATCAGACTCCATTTCATTGACTGCTTCAGCTTCAGCAGCACTTTGATTGCTTCCATCATTTGATGTTCTTTGTGTTTTAGCTGGAGGAGTAGCTTGTTTTTGATTTCTGATCTCTGTTGACAGATCTTCTGAGTGTGATGGTAACAGGCTTGGACCTCCTTTAGTTGAAATAATTTGGTTTTGTGATGGTTGTCTGATGGGATCAACTTGGAGAGGAACATCTTCATTCATGTATTCAATAGATGTAGGAGGAATCAATGGAAAGTCATCTTTTCTTTCTACAACTGAAGAAGTTTCACCTGAATGTAGATTTACTGCATTAGACAAGTGAAATTGATCAAATGATTTTGTAAATGAGTCAATATCAAACAACCAGTCGGGAACATTTGTAGATTTGGGAAACGAATGTTCCTTGAATTGAACATTTGTTGATTCATCAATAATGTTTAATCTAGTATTAAACACTCTGTAAGCCTTTGAAACAGAAGAATAACCTACAAAGAATCCTTCATCAGACTTAGATGAAAACTTTCCCAAATAGTATTGTGTGTTTAATATTGAGACAGGACTACCAAATGATTTAAGAAATCCAATAAATGGTTTTCCGTGAAACAACAGTTCATATGGAGTCATGTTACTTTCTTTTACAATCAGAGTTTGATTTTGCACAAAGCATGATGTGTTATCTGCCTCTGCCAATAAGGTAATAGGCAGTTTAACATCGACTAGCATTGTTCTTGCTGCTTCAATTAGTGTTCTATTTCTCCTTTCAGCTACCCATTTTGTTGAGGAGTTCTAGCTGTACTGAATTGATGAGCAGTGCCTTTGGTTGCACAAAATGAACTCATGTCCTTATTTTTAAACTCAGTACCATAAACACTTCTTATTGTTTTGACCTTATGATCAAGTTGGTTTTTAATTTTTGTGATAAAGTTTTGTATTATTTGGGATGCCTCATTTTTATGAAGTAAGAAGAAAACCCATGTAAATCTTGAAAAGTCATCAATGATCACCAAACAATACTGTTTTTTCTAATGCTCATAGCATGAGTTGGTCCAAATAGATCCATGTGAAGTAGCTTCAATGGAGTATTGTTTGTGTTCACCAACTTGGATTTATGAGAATATTTATGTTGTTTTCCTTTGAGGCACGCTGAACAATGATCAACAAAATGAAATTATTTTTGAGGAAGACCAATGACATGGTTTCCTTTGACCAATCTATTCAAGTTTTTAAAGTTTGTGTGCCCCAAATGTCTGTGCCAAAGCTAAGACTCATCAAATGATGCTTTTGACAAAAGACATGTTTCTTCTGTAGGTGTTGTGGAATTCAGGTTTAAGACAAAGGTGTTATTCTTTCTCGGGGTCTTTAGGACAACCCATTCTTCAGAGATCTAAAATCCCGATTTTAGAATGTAGCAATGAGTGTCAGTAAAGTGAGTTAAATATTTCTTGTCACAGATCTGAGACATGCTTAGAAGATTGAAGTTCAGTTGTTCACAGTAATTCACTCTATCAAAGCTCAACATCCCATTTGTCACAGATCCTTCACCAGTAATTCTTCCACCTTGTGAATCTCCTCCAAATGCCACAGTAGTTCCTTGTATTTTCTTGAAGTCATGCAGGAGGGAATGATCTCCAGTCATGTGTCAGGAACATCCATTGTCCACGTACCATAGGTTTTTGGACCTATATGGATGACCCTGCAAGTACATAAAAACTAATTAGAATGTGCAACCCAAGCCATGATGGTCTTGGGTTTCCCGTTCCTATCAATTATGGTGACCTCTTGATACTTTCCTCTAAATTATGATCTATTTAGAGGTGACCTTGGAGATTGCTTGTGACATTTTGCTGGATTCATCTCATCAACATCAACTAAGGAATCAGAGGAGTAGTGAAATCTTTGATCTCTATTCTTTTGAAGAAATTTAAACCATTTTTGATTGTCAAAAATCATTTTAGGTTTTGGAAGGTCAAACTTTTGCTTAACAATGTGATGGTTGTTTCTTTGATTCTTCCACATTTCTTTTGTGTTACTCCTATCATTTTGTGATCTAGATGTTCTAGATTGATTGGTAGGCAAATGACTCCTGACGTGGGGTTTACCAGATGATGATGTTGAGATGGGTTTGTTCTGAGCAATTCTCATTCCCTTCTGATTGAAGTAACAATCAGATGTATTGTGATTGTTCATATCACAGACTGAACAATATTTGTTAAAATAATAGTTTTTGGT
>BJCM01207706.1:0-14834 GCA_018326385.1 Flaveria bidentis
TGGGTGAGTGTATGGGGGCCTGCACAGACTCAATAGCTTGAGCAGGGGTTCATTTGGATTTTCTTTTGTAGGTGTGGGTGATTTGAGGTCTTTTTGGTGGTTGGGAGGTAGAAGGTGTGGGTTCAACACTAGCTTGTGTTGCTAGGTTGTCACCTTGAGCAATAAGCTCTAACATTTTAGGGACAAGGGATGTTTCTACCCCTAAGAAGCCTACAGTTGGATCCTTCAAGATTTTAAAGATGTCGGGCTTCATCTGTCCCAATTTAAGAATATTACCCATTTCCCTCAACTGTGAGCCCAGTTCACAGTTGAGAATGTATTAAACATATCTAGGAAACATATAATACTCCAAGGAGTCCAAGTTAGCAAGTAAGTTGGTATAAACAAACTGATAGTACCTGAACTTGACCCCCTGAACCATTCCATGCACTATGAAGGAGAGATCCTTAGGAATTTGGTCCCACCCTCAATGCTTGTTGGACAAGTTGTGGATAATCACATGAAGCAAGTATTTCCACTAGGATGAGGCATTTCCTTTCATGAAGGTCTTTGTAGAGAAATCTTCCTCATTGTCAATCTGCTCAAATGAATGATTGACAACTTCCTTTGGGAAGTATAACTCACTTTCTTCATCATCCAGTTGAAGATGATTGTTGATGATGGCCAGAGTGATAAGGATTGTCCTCCCATGCACTATGGCAAACAGTGCCTTCTCCCCATCCATAATGACCTCTTGGCAGGTATTCCAAAATTCAAGCAAGTGATCCTCATAGAGAGTAGGATCAATGGTGAGGGAGGTGAAGTAGTTTGATAAAGCCAGAAAACGGCAAACTTCTGAGAAACTATCATCTTTCTCAAAGTTCAACAGAGCGACCTGGTTGTGTTGCCTGAGAAGTTGCATGGAGAAATCAGGGTTGTTTCTAAGGTTTAGATTGGCCATTTTGAGAAGCTTAAGGGTGAAGGAAGGTGAAGAACAAAGGTGGTTTGGGAGAATTTAGGTCAGAGGAATAATGCAAATGAAAAAGATAGTGAAAGGGGGGAACTATTGTGTTTATATGTGAAAAGGATCTAAAACAAAGTTAATGAAAGAAGATAAACTTTGAAATCCCACCTCTGAAAAACTAGCTTACTTTCGCCCAAAAGGTAGTTTTCTTCGAAGGCAAATTGACTTCGGAAGATATTTCAAAGATTTTTGAGAATTTTGCTTTGGAAGAGATTTAGAACTCAGATTGATTATTCTAAGAAGAATAAAAACTTCTGAAAGAAAATTGTTTCGGAATAAAATTTGTTCTTATAAAACATACAAGTACTTAAGTTGATTTTATGCTTTAAAAGATATTTCAGAAATTTATTCCACAGGTAAAACTAGTTAAGTAGATATTTGTTTGCTAAGAAATAAGTTTCTTCCGAAAGTAATTTTAAATCTTCCTAAGGATAAAGAGATCAAAATTTTCAAAAATCTAAGGAATTTCTTTTAAAAAGATTTTACTTCCAAAGAGAACAAGGGCTTATGAAGGTGATAAAATAAACAACTTAGGACACACAGGTTTTACAAATAATATGATTAAGTTTTAAGAAAAGCTACTCAAAGTTAATCATCCCAATAGCTGATACACGATATTTGAATCTTTGTTAATCAAAAGCTTTGGTGAATAAATCAACATATTGTTCATTTGTGTTAACTTTCACTAGTTTGATTAATCCCTTTTCAAAGTTATCTCTATCAAATGATATCTGATATTGATGTGCTTTGTCCTTGAGTTTTGCATAGGAATTTCTATGATTGAGATAGCACTATTGTTGCCTATGTGTATGGGAGTCTCCTTGAAGTTGAATCCATAGTCCAACATCTGATTTTGAATCCAAAGAACTTGAGCACAGCAGCTTGCAGCGGCAATGTATTCAGCCTCAGCGGTTGATGCAGATACACATGATGCAGCCATGTTGCAGTCATGTTGCAGCCACCATAGTCACTATCTGTATAAGTATACAGATTGAAATCAGAGTTCTTTGGATACCAAAGGCCAAGTGATGGAGCACCTTTGAAATATCTTAGAATTCTTTTGACAGAGATTAAGTGTGACATCTTGGGGTTGGCTTGATATCCTGCACAAATACATTTAGCAAACATGATATCAGACCTACTAGCTGTGAGGTACATAAGAGACCCAATCATTACCCTGAAGAGATGCTCATCAACACACTCCCCCTCAAGATCAGGTCCAAAGGAGTTGTTTCTGGCTATGGGTGTCTTAGCAATCTTACAATCAGTCATGTTGAATCTTTTAAGTTTGTCTTGAACATACTTTGACTGACTTATGAAGATGCCATTGTCAACTTGCTTCACTTGAATTTCTAGAAAGAAAATGAGTTCCCCCATGGCACTCATTTCAAACATGTCATTCATCAGCTTTTCCAAATCTTTGCAGAGCTTTGAATTAGTTGACCCAAAGATAATATCATCCACATATACTTGACCTAACATTATACCATTTCTTGTTCCTTTGATGAAGAGAGTTCCATCAATAGTACCCCTCTTGTAGCCATGCTGATAGAGATACTATGATAGAGTCTCATACCACTTCCTTGGTGCTTGGTGCAACCCATAAAGAGCTTTATCAAGCCTATAGACATAATCAGGATGATTAGGATCTACAAACCCAGGTGATTGTTTGTCATACACCTCTTTATCAATCACCCCATAAAGAAAAACACACTTGACATCAAGCTTGTAGACCTTGAAGTTCTTGGATGCAGCAAAAGCTAGGAATATCCTGACAGCTACAAGTCTTATTACAGGAGCAAAGACATTTGTGTAGTCAATTCCTTCTTCTTGTGTATACCCTTGAACAACTAGTCTAGCTTTGTTTTTGACAACAAGTCCTTTATCATCCTTCTTATTCCTAAAATCCCATTTAGTTCCTATAATGGTCTTCCTATGAGGAAGAGGACATAGGTTCCAAACCTTCTGCCTTTTGAATTGAAGCAACTCCTCTTGCATAGCTTCAACCTAACTTCCATCCTTTAGAGCCTCATCAGTTTTCTTGGGCTCTATCTGGGACACTTATGGATCTTTAGCTGATGGATCATAGAAAGTTGCTTAGACAACTCTAAATTAGAGAAATTCAGATCTGGCAATGAGGATTCACCCTCCACATCAGCATACTTATCAAGATTAACTTGATCCAATAAGTATGTGACATTGATGTTGTCATTAATGGAGTGATTATCAGCATCAAGAAAGTTCTAATCACTGTCACCACCACAATGCTCTCCAACATTTGAAGCTCTTTCTTCTAAGTTGTGTGCCTCTAAGTTTGAATTTGAAGGCACCCCAGAAGTATCAACAGGATTTGTCATTGATGTGTTGGTAGAAGCTTCATTTGCAGGAATGATTACCACTAGAGCTAAAGATGTGTAGCTTGAAGGTCTATATAGCTCAAATCTTGGATCAGGATCACCTGTAGGTAATATATCTGTAACCCTAAAACATGTTCACAATATTTGTTAAAACAATTGATAACTAAATCAAGATCAAATAGCCAATCCGGACCAGAACCTTTCACATTGAGAGTGTGCTCATTGAAAGTCACATTGGCTGACTAATCAACTATTATAGTTCTGAGATTGTATACTCTATAAGCCTTAGCTTGGGAAGAGTATCCAATAAAATGGTCATCATCTGATTTCTCAACAAACTTGGCACTTTGATCTTTGGTATTCAAGATGGTGCAAGGACATCCAAGTGACGTGAGAAAATCAATGAAAGGTTTCCTCTTGTGCCAAAGTTCATAAGGAGTCTTGCCATTAGTCTTAACCACTAAAACATTGTTTTGCACATAACAGGCAGTGTTGAATGCCTCTGCCTAGAAGGTGATGGGCAGTTTAGAGTCAGACAACATAGTTCTAGCAACTTCAATAAGTGTCTTGTTTCTCCTCTCGGCAACACCATTTTGCTAAGAAGTCCTGGGAGCACTATATTGTCTTGTAATACCCTTTTCTTCACAAAATGTATCAAGGATTTGGTTCTTGAATTCAGTTCCTCGATCACATCTTATGGTTTTGACCTTGTGATCACATTGATTCTTAATTCTTAAGATGAAATTATTCAAAATCTCAGGGGTCTCATCCTTAGTTCTAAGAAAAAAGACCAAGTGAATCTAGTAAAGTCATCTGTGAAGAGCATGTTATAACTCTGATCACAAAATTGGGATACACTTGGAAGATTTTACCCAAGATCTTTGACAAAGTTTACCTTCACAATGCTGAGCTTACCATTTGTGACCTTGCCTTTTTCTATAATGTAACCCCTTGCATCTCCTCCAAAAGAAACTGGTCCTCCATCAATTCTTTCAAACTTTTGGAGTAGTGACCTATTGCATGTCATGTGCCTGGAACAACCAATGTTAATGATCCATACATTCTTACTTGTCTTGAGTTGTTCCTGCATAAAAGAGATGCTCAGTTACATTTGGAAACCCAAGCCTCATTGGTCTTCGGCTCATAAAAAGAACTTGAAGACAATGCAACAGTAATTGATCCTATAGTCATGCTAGAAGGATCATTTGCTAAAGTTGATGAAGAACTCTCAGCCATTTGGTCTTTCTTTGACTTCCACACCACCTTTGGAAGCTTAGACTTGACCTTCAATACTTCAGAAGTTTTGTTGACTTTGGAAGTTATGATGACTGGGCCTTCAGAAGATCTTGCTTTCATTGCAGCAGGCTTCAGTACTTTGGAAGTATTCCTTCCTTCCAAGACCAAAGTTTCTTCCGAAGGCAAGTTTCCACTTGTTTTCTTCTTCATTTTGGAGCTTCCAAAGTAAAAATATTTTCCTTTCGAAGCTTGTTTTTTCTTTTCCAAACTCTTAGAAGTTTCTTTCTTTGTGATATGGAGAGTACTCTTTGGATTGTAAACACAATCCGTAGCAAGGTGAGAGGTACTCCCACACATAACATAGTCCATTTTCTTCCTTCTAGGAGTTTTCTTCTATGAATAAGGCCAAACTTGATCACTTTCACTCTCCATCTTCATCTTCTCAGATGATGTGACAATTCTTGTGGGGGTTAGAACTACCTTTGAAGCTTGATGGATCATGTCGTACAACAATGGTGCACAACTTATCAGCCTTCTTCTTGATGATGGGATGATTTGAACATGAACTATAATTCTTGTTGTTGGAGTTCAAGTTTGTGTACTCAGCTTTAACCACTTCAAATCCTGCAGAAATAAAGACTTGTTTCTGTGCAGAGTTGAAGGTGGCCTTAATCTCTTGGCCTTCTTGGAGTTTCTTTTGCTCATTCTGATCAAGTTATTACTCTTGGACTTGGTCATCCCAATAGCTTTACTATCCTTAGAGGGATGGTGACCATTCTTAGAATGCTCTTCTTCACTATTCTTAGAGCCATTCTTCACCATCTCCTCTTCATCCTCTTCAGTCAAGGGGTCTATGAGGGAAAGCTTATCTTTACAAGTTCCACACCTAGGAGATCTTACAGACAAGATTGTGTGTGGAGGAGCTATCTCACAAGATCCCAGTCCCTGCTTATTTTGAAAACAAATTTTTGCATGCAAGGATGAAGATATCATGTTCTTGAAGGTCTCTTCTTTAAAAACATATTTTTCTGCCCTGGCTTTATTGATCACAAGCTCAAATTGACAATCAATTAACTTATTTATGAGGTCTTTGATCTGAGTCCCGTAGATTGTGTGGTCATGTTTAAGAGTTGAAATGGTTTTCTCTAAGTCCTCTATCTTTAGTTTATAGTCATTTTCAACTCTTTTAAAATCAGCTTTTAAGATATTTAAGGACTCAAGATTAGATCTCATTTCTAAGTTATAGGACCTGTATCTATTAACTTTAGCAATACATTCAGGAGTGCAAAGATGTTCCAATACCTTGGCTTCATCGTGGTCAGCCATGAGTGCTTGGTTTGGAGATGCTTCTTCCACCTGAAAGCTCTAGTCAAAGCCTCCTTCTTCAATAGCAACAACAGCTTGCTGCTTTGGCTTCTCATCCTGGGGAGCTCTCTCAGTGTAGTTTGGTCTAGTTTGAGTCTAGCCACCATTTGTTCATGGTTCCTTACACTCTCTAGCAAAGTGTCCTATATGGTTATAGTTGTAACACTTTACCTTGCTTTTATCCATCCCAAACTTTCCACTGGCTGCATTGCTAGGAAACTTCCTCCCCTTCCTCTTGTAGAACTATTTGGCTCTGTGAGTGAGAAGAGCTATTTGCTAAACTATCTCCATATACTCCCATTATCTCGATGGATACAGTCCAAGTCTTCAAGGGTGAAAAGAAAGTTACATGTGGATTCATCAGCAGAAACAAATGCCTGAGAAGAACTTGTCTCTTGGAAGGGACTTCCTTGAGAGTAGCTTTCTCTTGGAGTCTTTGGGAAGGTGATGAAAGGACCCTTTTGTGAGTTGTCAAGATAGCATATAAGATGATGTTGAGGTTCTATGCTATCCTTTTCAGCCACATGAAGGGATGAACCCATTTGATTGCTGGAGTTACATATGAACCTTGAATGTTCATCTCCATCTGGTATCCACTAAGAATACCATACAACTCAGTCAGATTAAGAGTATTAAGGTTCTTAGTCCTCTTGATAATAACATAATAATGTGTCCATTTCCTAGGAAGAGAGGACATAAACTTCCTTACAATGTCCATGTTCTCAAGAGTGACTCCAACATCCATTAGAGTGTCCATAATCTCAACATATCTAAAGTATTGTTAAGTAATGGTTTCACTTGTTTTTAAGGTGAAGTTTTCAAACGGCTGCTTCAGGAGATCCTTCTTGTTCTCCTTGGCTTTAGTAAAACCCTTATACATTAGTTTTAATGCATCCCACAGCTGCTTAGCTGTTTTGCATTCCTTGAAACCTCTATACATAGAGTTTGGAAAAGCAGTCTTATCACACCCCAACCTTGATGGCGGAAACGTCGACGTGTGAGAGTTAAGATCATTCACAGTCACATAACGCTATTATTAAATCCAAATATATTAATCATAAGTTTCAATTGCAATGTTACAAGCATAAGTCTCAAACAAAGATAAAATCATGTATAAAAGTTAAATGTGACAAGTTCATCCATTTATTTCTCTAGGTCCAATCCTAGATGTGATAAGCTTCAAAGAGTAGTAATCATACTTTAGCATTTCCTAAAACATGTTAAAAATAAAAGTTCAACAATAATGTTAGTGAGATTTCTATAGTTTTCAATACATAGGTATATAAAAGATGGCAATTCATGTCATGAAATTAGCAAACAAAGTAGCTAGGGATGTAAGACTGAATGCACAATCAAACCTTGACAGATTTACAAGTCTCAAACGTTTACAAGTATATACGATTAGCTAAGTGTACTTGGATTAACCAAGCAGGCTTGTCAGACCCATAGATCTATGACATCGCCAGGCTAGCAATAGTTAATGATTGCACATATAATAGTCAATACATGGTAATCACTATGATCAACTAACCATAACATACAAGTGAATTGCCAAAAGTTTACAAGAATCAAATGAGTTTACAAGTGCAATGTTTATAAGGTAACATGTTTCACCCCAAAGTGTAAAAATATGTAAAAAGGGGTATAGAAATACTCACTTGATCAAATAAGTATATAAGAGGTGACAATAAAAATAATAAACGACGTTCCAAAGTAAACCTTCACGAGATACCTATACATTTATGAATATTTATAAGGTTTAAGTTAAATGATAGGATTAGTGAATTAACAAGAGTTTGGGTTTCAATTGGAGTTTGGGGTTTCTATAAATAAGATTTGTTATCGCAAACATATATATATATATATATATATATATATATATATATATATATATTAATACAATGAAAGAAAACTTAATTACTCCTTTTATAATGATTTATTAAATTAAAAGAAATTACATCCTTATAATGATTTAATTATGAAATGTAAATAAAACTTTATAATTAACATAATTAATCTATAATTAAAGATAATAAAATGACCAATAGTCATTTAGTGATTTCAACTATTAAAAGTTTATTTCTATAAAAAAAACTAATTATAACATTTGTCAATGATATTTAATAAATAAATAAATAAAATGTTAAAGTGTTTAAAAGAATAAATTTACTATTAAATGTTGAATAACTTTAAAAATAAACAAAGTTTTATAACACTGATTTTTAGAATTTTTAGAATTTTTTTATAATTTTTAGCAGCTAAAACAGCCCCAAAAATATATTGGAGGTCGACGGGTATGAACCCAGGACCTCCAGTATCGAAGGTGAGCATAGAACCAGTGAACCAAGGCTTAAGCGCGGTGTAACTTGGTTTCAAAGACTTAAAGACACAACCCCAATGCATTTCCCCCAAAACAAGAACCCTAGAATCAGGTGGATCCAAATCAATCTCAAATTGTTGTTGATAACGAAATCAATCATGGGGCTTTTCTTCCCCACTTGAAAATGAATATGTAGCAAGGTTCAATTACCTGGTTGAAGATAGATGCGCTGATGAATAGGTACAAGTACAGATCACGACTATGTAGCACTAGTTTGGTGCTCAAACGACGATGATAATCAAATTCGTTGTGCAGGTAGTTTCTAATGATCTCAAAGATGAAAAACCATCTGTCAATTTCGAGTTTTGAAGTACTGATGGTGTTGTTCGAATAGTTGCAGGTTGCGATGAAAAGGAGTTATTCGAACTCGATGTAAATGTTAGTTTCAGGTAAAATTGAGAGTTGTAATGATTTAGGAACAGATAGACGATTGATTAGGTGAATTTAATTAGATTTTTATGAATGTTTAATGGCCAAACGGCTATGGATTTTAAGGTTCAACGGTTATACATTCGATTGGTGGTATCCGTTGTTTAATCCTTAATTGTTAGATGCATTAAAGTTCGAATCACTCATACGAAATGACTTGAATCGGTTTTTTGCTTCGAAACCGAGTGTTTTTGGTGTTTTAAACTCGTCAGACTTCGGCCGGAGTTCGGGCCGGAAATACGGAGTAGACGGGGGGGGGTTTGGGTTGAGTTTTATAAATTTACAATTTTGGCCCACGTGGTTGAACAATTAACATTTTATGTATAAACTTTATAATTAAAGTTTCCAAATTTGCAATTAGGCCCCTTAGACTTAGTCAAACTTTGAGGTTTACAAAATTTAACTTTTTAACTTGTAAAACTTATTATTATTATTATTATTATTATTTATTATATAATAATAATCATTATAATCTTTAAAGGATTAAAAGACAAATTAAAGCAATATGCATAAGCAACCCATAAGTTTCATGTATAGCAATAAAGGCCCTAACAAGAATTAACAAAGCTAACTTTAAATTGACCCAAAATTACAAGATGTTACAGTCTTCCCAACTTAAAAGAATTTCGTCTCAAAATTAAGAATGAACTTAGCGAACAAATAAGGGTATTTTGCCTTCATATGGTCCTCAAGCTCCCAAGTGAACTCAGCTCCACACTTATTCTTCCAACGAATCTTGACAATTGGTGTAGTTGTGGCTCTAGTTTTCTTCATAATGCAATCCATAATTTCAACAGGTTTCTCAACAAAGTGTAATGACTCATCGATCTGGATGTCCTCCAGCGGATCATGCAGATTCTCGTCGGCCAAACACTTTCTCAAATTTGAGACATGGAACACAAATGAACTCCACGAAGTTCGAAAGGTAGTTCCAGTCTATAAGTCACTTTCCCAATCTTTTTCAGGATTTTGAAAGGTCCTAAAAATCTTGGAGCCAGTTTACCCTTCTTCTCAAAGCAAACAACACCTTTCCACGGTGAAACATTAAGAAGAACCATGTCGCCAACTTGGAACTCCAATGGCTTACAGCGCTTATCGGCATAAATCTTTTGTCGACTTCTTGCCACTTCAAAGTTCTTGCGGATTATGGAGACTTTATCGGTCGTTTCTTATATAAGTTCAGGACCAATGATGAAGTTTTCTCCAATGTCGGTCCAACAAATCGGTGAACAACATTTACGACCATAAAATGCTTCAAGTGGTGCCATCATGATACTTGAGTGATAACCATTGTTATACGAAAGTTCCACTAACGGTAAATGTGTATCCCAGTCACCACCAAATCCAAGGACACAAAGACGTAGCAAGTCCTCGAGGGTTTTGATTGTTTGTTCGACTTGAACATCAGTTTGAGGATGGTAAGCCGTACTTAAATCCAATTGAGTACCCAAGAGTTCTTGCATAGACGACCAAAAGTGCAAAGTGAAACGAGCGTCTCGGTCGGATATGATGTGCAACGACACGCCATGACGACTCACAATTTTGTCAATGTAGATGCGAGCCAGTTTTGAAACTTTGTATGTTTCTCGTATAGGTATGATATATGTCGTCTTGGTCAAATGGTTAACAATCACCCATATACTATTATGACCACAAGGAATACGAGGTAAGTTGGTTATGAAATCCATGGATATATGTTCCTATTTTCACATAGGGATTTCGGGTTGTTCAAGTAAACCACTTAATCGTTGGTGCTCGGCTTTGACCCTTGCATATGTGAGACACTTGGAAACATAGGACGCGATATCTTTCTTCATCCCAGGCCACCAATATTGACCACGCAGGTCCATGTACATCTTATCGGAGCTAGGATGAATGGAGTATCGAGCTTGATGAGCTTTGTTCATAATGAAGTGTCGAAGGTTATCACAATTCGGAATCCAAAGTCGATTCAAGAAGTACCACATGTCGTTCGGTTTTGTCTCCGGTTGTGACCAAACGTTAAACGTCAAATCTTCATCTTCCCTTCGTCGGTTAACGCTGCTTGTTGACCCTCGCGAATGCATAACTCAAAATCACTATCAATCCTTATGTTTTGAAGCATGATAGTAGCCTCGTTAACATCCACATGAATCTCGGTATCAAATTCCCCTAACGTATCAAACCATTGCCTTCGATCTCGGATTCCTTGAAGCGAGACAGTCTTGTTGTGGACCTTGCGACTCAACGCGTCAGCTACAACATTCGCCTTTCCAGGGTGATAGTGAATGTCATAGTCGTAATTGCTAATCAACTCAATCCAACATCTTTGTCTCATGTTGAGATCCTTTTGGTTGAACACGTGTTGGAGACTCTTGTGATCGGTGTAAACTATGCATTGCATCCCATAAAGATAATGTCACCAGATCTTCAAAGCGAAAACCACAGCACCAAGTTCAAGATCGTGAGTTGTGTAGTTCACTTCACGAACCTTCAATTGCCTCGATGCGTATGCTATGACTTTGCCTCGTTGCATGAGAACACAACCAAGACCTTGATTAGAGGCATCACAGTACAGTAAAGTCGTCATTTCCATTAGGGAGTGTGAGTATAGGAGTGTTACACAACTTGCATTTAATGTCTCGAAAGCCTCTTCTTGTTCGAGTCCCTATTCAAAAAGTTGATTATTTTGAGTTAGCGTCGTTAATGGTTTAGCAATCTTCTAAAAATTTTCTATGAACCTACGGTAATATCCCGCTATGCCCAGAAAAGAACGAACCTCAGTTGGGGTTATAGGAACACACCAATTTTTCACGACTTCTATTTTAGTAGGATCAACGTGAATTCCTTGGCTATTTACCACATGCCCTAAGAATTAAACTTCTTCCATCCAGAACTCACACTTGGAAAACTTAGCATATAATTGTTCATTCCTTAAAAGTTCGAGAAGTTGTCGTAGGTGCATCTCGTGATCAATTTTAGTCTTGGAATAAATAAGAATGTCATCCATGAACATGATCACGAACGTATCCAAATATGGTTTACATACTCAATTCATGAGATCCATGAACACGGTAGGTGCATTGGTCAAGCCAAAAGGCATAACCATGAACTCGTAATGTCCATATCGAGTACGAAAAGCGGTCTTCGGAATGTCATCATCGTGAACACGTAATTGATGATACCCAGAATGTAGATCGATCTTTGAGAATTGAGTTTCCCTTGAATTTGATCGAAGAGATTATCGATTCGAGGAAGAGGGTATCGTTTTTGGATGGTAAGCTTGTTGAGTTCTTGATAGTCGATGCACATACGAAATGAACCATCTTTCTTCTTCACAAACAACACAGGTGCACCCCATAGTCAAGAACTAGGATGAATGAAACCCTTATCGGTCAACTCTTGCAGTTGACTAGCTAGTTCATGCATTTCAGATGGTGCAAGACGATAAGGTGATTTAGCCACAGGGTTTGCACCAAGAATTAAGTCAATCTTGAACTCAACTTCTCTTTAGAGGTAATCCCTTAAGATCCTCGGGGAAAACCTCCGGAAATTCTTGCACAATAGGAATGTCTTTCAGTTCATTACCTTTGGCTTTCGTATTAACTACATACGCCATGAAAGCTAGGTAGTTTTTACTTAAGCACTTTCGGGCCTTGATGCAACACATAAGTTTGAGTCCTTGGGATGATTTCTCCCCAAAGACTTTCAAAGTAACACCAACTCGTGTTCGTTAAGGCTCAAGGTACAATCGCGTATTACGACATCAACGACGATAGACTTTCCATCGGCGACTTCGACCGTAAAGGATCTTTCCAGATTAACACGTGGTTTAGAAAGTATAGGCTCGAATTCTAAAGACACGGGAATGTAGATAACAAAGGGATAGTAATTTTAACAAGAATAAGCTAAGAGTTGTAAGCTACATGGAATGATTTCATTTGGTAACGCATTACCATTTGGAAACGTTGACACATCAAGGTGAATTGACCCATTTGCCTTAGAATCCTATGTATATTGACCATAGTTTATCACTCATCCCAGAAATCCCCAGGTAAGCATGACTAGTCTCATAGGATTTATACGAAATGCTTGCTTTAGCCCGAAGGCCTTTTGCCAAGAAATCCAGAATACAGGTGTCTATGTGTCACACAATATTCCTTAGGTTCATGAAATCAAAACCTTGATGAGATTTATATAGATTAGACATAACTTCTAAAGATCCTAGTCATAAGCATAAGTATACGATTCCATATTAGGGGAGAGTCAAAGAGTCAAAGATAAGTTTAGGGAGACAAATAACAATGTTTAGGCAATCCTATGCTAAGGCATCAAATTGCACATAAGAAGGCATAGCATTATGTAGCATGCAAACCATACATTTTGCAAGATAAAAATAAAATTCTATGAGGTTCATGCATATACTATAGTCTAGGTCACCATTTCTAATAACCAAAATTCCTATAGTTATGGGCTCTGATACCAATCTGTCACACCCCAACCTTGACGGCGAAAACGTCGAGGTGTGAGAGTTAAGATCGTTCATAGCCACATAATGCTATTATTAAATCTAAATATATTAATCATAAGTTTCAATTATAATGTTACAAGCATAAGTCTCAAACAAAGATAACATCATGTATAAAAGTTAAATGTGACAAGTTCATCCATTTATTTCTCTAGGTCCAATCCTAGATATGATAAGCTTCAAAGAGTAGTAATCATACTTTAGCATTTCCTGAAACATGTTAAAAATAAAAGGTCAACAATAAAGTTGGTGAGATTTCCATAGTTTTCAATACATAAGTATATAAAAGATAGCAATTCATGTCATGAAATTAGCGAACAAAGTAACTAGGGATGTAAGATAGAATGCACAATCAAACCTTGATAGTTTTACAAGTCTCAAACGTTTACAAGTATATACGATTAGCTAAGTGTACTTTGATTAACCAAGCAGGCTTGTCAGGCCCATAGATCTATGACATCGCCAGGCTAGCAATAGCTAATGATTGCACATATAATAGTTAATACATGGTAATTACTCTGATCAACTAACCACAACATACAAGTGAATTGCCAAAAGTTTACAAGAATCAAACGAGTTTACAAGTGCAATGTTTTTAAGGTAACATGTTTTACCCCAAAGTGTAAAAATATGTAAAAAGAGGTATAGAAATACTCACTTGATCAAATAAGAATATAAGAGGTGACAATAAAAATAATAAGCGATGTTTCAAAGTAAACCTTCACGAGATACCTATGCATTTATGAATATTCACAAGGTTTAAGTTAAATGATAGGATTAGTGATTTAATGAGAGTTAGGGTTTCAATTGGAGTTTGGGGTTTCTATAAATAAGATTTGTTATCGCAAACATACATATATATATATATATATATATATATATATATATATATATATATATAATGAAAGAAAACTTAATTACTCCTTTTATAATGATTTATAAAATTAAAAGAAATTACATCCTTATAATAATTTAATTATAAAATGTAAATAAAACTTTATAATTAACATAACTAATCTATAATTAAAGATAACGAAATGACCAATAGTCATTTAGTGATTTCAACTATTTAAAGTTTATTTCTATAAAAAAATCTAATTATAACATTTGTCAATGATATTTAATAAATAAATAAACAAAATGTTAAGGTGTTTAAAAGAATAAATTTACAAAAAATAGTTGAATAACGTTAAAAATAATCAAAGTTTATAACACTAATTTTTATAATTTTTAGAAATTTTTTTATAATTTTTAGCAGCTAAAACAGCCCCAAAAAATATATTGGAGGTCGCCGGGTATGAACCCGGGACCTCCAGTGTCACACCCTCAAAATCTACGTGCGGAGTTTTACCGCGATGCGTGTGAAAAAACCAGGATCACAGTCAATAGTTACTCAGAACGACTCTATATGCCACAATTAAAATGAAAACAACCAAAGCTTAAACTTGAAACTGTGCGGAAGCGTTTTGTAAAACAACCCAAAGAATATAAATGCATACTATGGCAAAACATGCGCCAACCCAAATGAGTAAACATTAACCATTAAAAACAATAAAG
>BJCM01207708.1:0-15627 GCA_018326385.1 Flaveria bidentis
GGCTTGTGCTGCTGCTGCGCGATCTCGAACTGCTGCTGCTTCTTGCTTTGCTGCTGGTCGCGAACTGCTTCTGCTGCTGCTGCGATTCCTCTTTTTGTTCTTCCCCTGCTGCTGCGATTTCTCCTTCTGCTGCTGCCGCCTTTTTCTTTTGTTGCTGCTGCCCTTCTCCCCTATCGAACAAAGTGCTGCTGCTGCCTCTTTCCCCTGCTGCGGCTTTTTCCAATCTTTTCTTTTGTTCCTCCTGATTCGATGCTTTTTCCTGCTGCCTCCTTTTTTTTATATTGAGTATTAGGGCTGCAAAATTAGGGCTGGCCTTTTCTTGAATTCTTAGTCTTAGGGCTGCATAATCTCCATTAATTAGATATTAATATTAATTAAAAAGGCTTTTTTTTTTAACAAGTTGGGCTTGGAAAGGGCTTGTAATTAAAAAAACAATAAACCTATTAAAGTAATATAAAACTAATAAAAACTAAATAAAAACTAAGTAAAAACCATATAAAACATGATAAAAACGTAAGAATAAAAGCCGTGTTTTACAACACATCAGAGTAGAACTCTCGGCTGAAAAGAAGAAGAAGAGAAATCGAATTCAAGGTAAGAATTCGTGGTTTTTAAGTGTTTATGACGGGTTTTATCCGGAGCACATACACAAACACATAAGCACATAAGCATATTACCGGGATAAAACCCATCATAAACACTTAAAAACCACGAATTCTTACCTTGAATTCGATTTCTCTTCTTCTTCTTTTTCAGCCGAGAGTTCTGCTCTCTCTCTCTCTCTCTATAAATCTGATTTGCAAAAAGGTGAAAAGTAGCATGGTGTGGGCGGCCATGTTGCTTTTGTACCAACTTTTATCCTTTTTACCCTTTTGACACTTTTATCCCCTCATCTTGGGTTAATTGATGTTTTCTTTCTTTTTATTTCCTTTATTAGAATAACCGGGTGTTACAGGACCATTGACAATAGACAATCACATTTTACCATCAAGGTATCTGATGAAACCATCTATGCGTCTATTCCATTTTCTAAAGTTTTCAAGGGTGATGATAGGTGCTTTAGTCATTGTCCCCATCTTAACTTCAGATTTTTGAATAAGGCCCATTTTAGAGTGTGGTAAAGAAAAGAAAGAAAACAAGTTGATTTCGATGGTAAGATCACACAATCAAGAGCCCAAAAAGCTTTGATACCAATTGCAGTATCGATATATGTCACTAAACACTTGGTTTTCTCTCAAACTCATTTGTACTCACACAGTTATAATGAAGAAGAATCTCTCAAAGAGTTGATTATAATATACTAAGTAACTTAAGAACACAAAGGAAGAATTTTCAAGTTACTTGTATATATTACTTTTCAACTTAAAGTTTTCAAGACTCTTAAACACATGATACAAGAGTTATAATGAGAAACTATATATACTATCACCTATATCTGGTTATACTTTGATACCAGCTGGAATCCTATAACTAAGCAGATACTACAAAGCTATAGTTAAGGTATCTTAGATAGAGTCTTATCTAAGATATGGTAGTCATGACATGTCCATGACTTACCTTTTGTCACCAACTAAAGTTGCCAACTATACTAACAAACAAAGGTGAACAATGAAATAAAGTATGGTCAACTACATGGCCTTTTAGGAAAATGCCATGCAGTATCAGGGTATGCAGCGGAGTGCTAGATAACATACTTATGTCCACTGCCCATTGCAACATCTTTCGAAGGTTAACTAGCTTTGGAAGAACAAGTTCTTATGAAGCCTTTTATACTTCAGAAGAGGCTGCTTCTTCTGTGGCTTGAGGACTTCTTCTTCGGAAGTCATTGTCTGTAACTCCCGGATATTTTTGAAGCCGATGAAAGAAGAAAAAGAAATAAAGTCCAAAGCCGAGGGATCAAACTCGCCAACGAGAGAAAGTTGGTTGAGTGGGGGTATTTAAAGAGTGAGGGTAGCCTTTACCCTCTCCCCACACCCTAAAATTCAGCTAAAGAAAGAAAGAAAAGAGAGAAGAAGGAGAAAGGGAGAAAAGAGAGAAAAAGGTTGGTTCGAGTTGATTCAAGAGAGCAAAATCGTCGTGTAGCGGTTCTAAAAGAAGCTCTACTTCTTGGTGTTGTTTGTGTGAGTTCTAGGACCCCTCTTTTACATGCTTTTGAATGATTTTAGGGCTGGAACACATCTGAAAATCATGTTTGAAGTGTGTGTGAGTGTGTGTGTGTGTGTGTGTTTGACCCATTTGTGTATGTGTATGATTTGTTTGGGTCCTGCTTTTGAGCTTATGTGTGCTGGAATGGTGTTGTGGTATGCATTCCTAAGGTTTAGGATGGTGGATTTGGGCTTAGAATGAGTTTGGATGAGCTTGGAGGTCGAAAATGGCAGATTGGGTTCGGGATGAATTGCATTCTGCATCAGCTAGGGCCAGGCGACCGAATGAAGGCCATACGGCCGAATGAGGTGTGATTGAGGTTCATTCGCACAATTGGGGGCCAGTCGCATGGGGAGTCATACAACTAAGGGTCCAGTCGCATAAATGCTCATCCGCATTACTTTCATCCGTATGGGTCCATTCGCATTAGCTCCTTGAGGCCATGTGACTGAACGGTGTCCATACGCCCGAATAGGCTGTTGTACTCGAGGAAAAGCATAGTTTAATTACTGACTTTTGGGGGAAAGTGCAGATGTAAGTTTTGACATGGAATTCCCCTAAGCTCGCGTAAGATGATTGTAGAGGCCTTAGAGGTTATGTTGGGCATGATGATGATGTTGCATGTTTATGCTTGATGTATGCATGTATGTATGATGCCCTGTTTGATGATAATGACTATATATAATGATGTTCCTTTTTATGTATGTTTATCTTTCCTGTGACTTTATGTTGAACGATAATGAATGAAATGAAAGTATTATGTAACGTAAAGCGGAAGATAATGAAAAGTAGAACATGATGAATGAATGCGTGCATTAATGAACGAATGAATGTAAGAAAGGCTTGCAAGAAAATGTATGGAGGTGCACACCCAATGAAGGTGTTAGCTCAACGGTGTGCGGATTAGCTACACCGAAGGATGCACACTGGTGTCCAATCTTTGTGATTGACCATATGTATAGGATCTTTACCGCTTGCCCTAGGTGCTAGAGTCAGCTTCGTGCACAATGTTCGAGGTCTATGAAAGACCTCAGGCCCAGTTACCCGTTTCGTGCATAATATTCGGGGTATAGCGTATGGCATTGGTCCAAAATGAAAGAGAAAAGATAAGTGATGAATGTACTTTCACTAGGTATTGGAGCCAGCTTCGTGCATAATGTTTGAGGTCTATGAAAGACCTCAGGCTCAGTTACCCGCTTCGTGCATAATGTTCGGGGTAATGTACATGTCATCGAAAGTAATAAACGTATGAATGAAAGGATGAAAGAATGAATGAATGAATGAATGATGAATATAATAATATTATCGCTGTGTACGTATGATGTATGATCGCATGAAAGTAATGAACGGTTTTAACAAAAGAAAAGTATGTTTTATTATAAAACTAGAACTCACTCAGCAACGCTAACTTTTGTGTGTTTGTTGGCAGGTAATGGTTGCTGAGGATGGCACGACGCGGCTACTCAGCTCTTTTGGATGGCATCCATATTTATAATGCTTTTGTGATGTAATGCAACTTGGGTTTTGTAATTGGATTACGATGTATTATTTTTCAAAAGCTTTTATATTGAAATGAGATGTCTATTTTGAACGTTCCGCTACGATGTTTTTTTTATGTATAAATGTAATAATATGTTTTATGTGCAATGATCGACCAGCTGTAAGTGTCCCAGGAACGGGGTCTTACAAGTTGGTATTAGAGCCAAAGTTTAAGTGAATTGGGTAAATTTTCAAAATAAATCTCAACTTAAATTGAGAATGAGACAGAAAGGGAATGGATGCCAATCTGAGTAGTTGCGTGCCATCATTTATTTTCTTTAATGTTAACCGGTATTATGTGCGTATGGTATGTGGTTTATGTGTTGTTTGTAGATTTAAATACTGATGTAGTCAGGACAGGTAATGCTTCGGGTATGAAGAGTAAAGTAATTGGCTAATCACAACTGGCCACTGTAATTAGGGACTTATTATACTTGACATAAACAGACCTGTTTCCTTGAATGACCGTGTTGGTGTTTGAATCTTTCAGTGTGTGTGTGAATGGCTGGTGGTAGATCTTCGAAAGCCTCTCGTGGTGGAGGTGGTGGTGGACGTGGTGCTGGACAACGGGTCACAAGAGGAAGACCTAGAGTTGAAAAGGTGGTTCATGAAGAACCCGAGACCCCTCATCCGGAGGGTGGTGATGAGAGTGCAAACTTGAGGGCCTCGGTGAAAGAGGCGGTGGTTGAAGAGGAGCATCAGGTCACGCAGACAATCTTACCGTCTGTAGTGACCGAAGTTATCAAGGTTGTACTGGAAGGGGAAAGGAAAGAGAGAAATAGGTCCACGGGAGGACGGGAGCAACCCGAGCCTGAGATAGTTCTCTCGGGTGATGAAGAAGATGAGGAGGAAGAAGAGCCCGTGTAGGAGGTGACAGGAGGCTGTAATTATGGGGCGTTTCAAAGATGCAAGCCCCCTACTTTTGATGGTAACGACACTGTTGCGGCTACTCACCGATGGGTGAGGGAAATGGAAGTTGTATTAAATATCAGAGAGTGTTGGGAGGATCAGAAAGTAAAGTTTGTTGCCCGTTCTTTTATGGACTCGGCTTTATGCTGGTGGGACAACATTGTCCAAGCTAAGCGTAGCAGGGCTATTGGGAGGATGAGATGGTCCGAGTTGAAGAAGTTGGTGATTGAGGAGTTTTGTCTTCACCGGGAGATAGACAAAGTTGAGAGGGAGTTCTTGCAGCTGGAGGCGGGAACCATGACACATAAGCAGTACACTACAAAGTTCAACGAGATGGCACGTCTAGTGCCGGATCTGGTGACGCCTCTGTCACGAAAGATCAAGAGGTACATTCAGTGCTTGCCGGCGGATATCTGCAGGCACATGATCGACGCCCGACCGAGCACGTTTAGGTCGGCGGTGGATTTAGCAGGGAGATTGTATGATGAGAGGGCTGTAGTGGTGGTGGTTGAAGGTAGCAAGAAGGGTGGTGGTGATCAGAACTGGAATCGTAAAAGGTTTGGCCGGCGTGATGCCCTGACGGGAAACAAGAAGGCACGGGTGGACGATCGCCGTGTAGTCACATCGGGTCCGGGACCAAAAAAGTGTGGCAAATGTGGGAAGGAGCACAATGGCAAGTGTAGATGGGGGTTGAATGTCTGTTTCAAGTGTGGGAAGCCTGGTCATATGTCTAGGGATTGCAGGGTTGCGAGGTGTTTCAACTGTGGGGAAAGTGGCCATATGAGTAAAGATTGTAAGATGCCGAGGACTGAGGGTTCCGCGGTGAAGAAGATGGGGAGTGAAGGACCAAGGGCGAGCGCCTGGGCATTCACTATGAAACAGGAGGAAGCTAGAACGGACCATGACGTCGTGTCAGGTATGTTTCTAGTAAACCAAACTTTAGCTTCTTGGTTATTTGATTCGGGTGCTAGTAAAAGTTTTATTTCTGCTGCTTTTTGTGCTAAGCTGCATGTTAGTAGTAGACATGTTGATGTGCCCTTTGATGTAGAAACTGCCATAGGTAAGTCTACCAGGATTTCTGAGATGATAGAAGACTATGATATGAAACTAGAAGGTCATAAGTTTCCTGTTAGACAGTTCGTGATGACATTAGGTGGTTTCGATTTGGTTCTTGGGATGGATTGGTTGGCGGACTTCGAGGCGAACATTGTGTGTTGCAAGAAGATGATTCGTTTGTCAGTGCCTGACGGGAGTTCGGTAACTGTTTATGGGGATCGGGTCACGACGATCCCAAAGGTAATCTTAATGGCGGTGGCAGGAAAGTGTATGAGTCATGGATGTAACGCCTACTTGGCTTATGTAAAGGACGTGGATAAGCTAACAGCACAACTATCCGATGTTCTGGTTGTGCGTGACTTTCCAGACGTGTTCGCAGAAGATTTATTAGGAGTTCCACATGACAGAGAGATCGAGTTTCAGATTGATTTGGTACCAAGAGCCTAACCTGTTGCCAAGGCACCGTATCGGTTGGCTCCGACGGAGATGAAAGAGTTGATGGAGCAGTTGCAAGATCTGCTTGAAAAGGGGTTAATTATACCGAGTATCTGTCCTTGGGTGCTCTGGTCCTGTTTGTGAAGAAGAAGGACGGTAGTATGAGGATGTGTATTGACTACCGTGAGCTGAACAAGTTGACAATGAAGAACCGATACCCCTTACCGAGAATAGATGATTTGTTCAATCAGCTTCAAGGTGCCAGTTGGTTTTCAAGGATAGACCTTCGAACTGGCTACCATCAGTTGAAGGTGAAGGAGCAGGACATCCCTAAAACAGCTTTTCGCACGCATTACGGTCACTACGAGATTCTTGTCATGTCTTTTGGTTTGACCAATGCGCCAGCTGCTTTTATGGATCTGACGAACCATGTGTGTCGGCCTATGTTGGATAAATCAGTGATTGTGTTTATTGATGATATCCTGATTTATTCGCAGAATGAGATTGAGCATGCCGGCCACATTCGGATGGTTTTGGAGACATTGAGAAAGGAGAAGCTGTACGCCAAGTTCTCCAAGTGCGCATTTTGGTTGCGTGAAGTTCAGTTCTTAGCTCATGTGGTGAATTCTGAGGGGATTATGGTGGACCCAACAAAGGTCGAGGCGGTGATGCAATGGAAGTCTCCTAAGACGCCATCCGAGATTCGTAGCTTCTTGGGTTCGACGGGCTACTATAGAAGGTTTATCCAAGACTTCTCTAAGATTTCTTCTCCACTGACTAAGTTGACCCGGAAGGATGTGAAGTTTGTATGGGGTCAAGCTCAAGAGAAGGCGTTCGAAGAATTGAAGGAGAGATTGACTCAAGCTCTTGTTCTGTCGTTACCCGATGGAAGTGAAGATCTGGTGGTTTATTCTGATGCTTCCTACTCGGGGTTGGGGTGTGTATTAATGAAGAGAGGTAAGGTTATAGCCTATGCATTCCGACAGTTGAAGGTTCATGAGGTCAATTATCCTACTCATGACTTGGAGCTAGCAGCCGTGGCCTTTGCGTTAAAGATTTGGAGGCACTATCTGTATGGGACGAAGTGCACTATCTTCACTGACCACAAGAGCTTGAAATACATCTTTGAGCAGGAAGATCTAAACATGAGGCAGAGACGATGGTTAGAGCTTATAAAGGATTACGATTGTGAGATCCACTACCATCCAGGCAAGGCCAATGTGGTGGCGGACGCCCTTAGTAGGAAAGAGAGGCCCGAGCCGATTCGGGTGAAAGCGTATCAGCTAATAATGACCTCTAACGTGATGAAGCAAGTTAAAGAGTTTCAAGATGAGGCATTGAAAGAAGATCATCTTAACTTGGAAAGAATGAGAGGTCTGGTTGCGGATTTGGGGGAAAACAAACTTGGTGTTAAAACCCGATTTGGACGAGTGTGGATTCCTCGTTTTGGGGATCTACGCATGAAGATTATGGATGAAGCTCACAAGACTCGATACTCCATTCATCCCAGTGCAATGAAAATGTACCAAGATATGAAGAAAGACTATTGGTGGTCGGGTATGAAGCGCAATGGTGGTGGAGTATGTGAGTAAATGCCTTACTTGCTTACAAGTGAAGGCCGAGCATCAAAATCCGTATGGGAAGATTCAACCTTTGAATATACCGGAATGGAATTGGGAGCATATCACCATGGATTTCATTACGAAGTTATCGTATACCCCGAAAGGGTATGATGCCATATGGGTGATTGTTGACCATCTGACAAAGAGTGCTCACTTCCTACCGATCCGCGAGACATATTCATCTGAGAGGTTGGCGGATCTTTTCATCAAGGAGATTGTAACTCGTCACGGTGTACCGGTGTCTATTGTGTTTGATCGTGACACCCGGTTTACATACAAATTTTGGAAGAAATTCCACGACACTATAGAGACGAGGTTACATATTAGTATGCCTTATCATCCCCAGACTGATGGTCAGTCCAAGAGGACCATTCAGACATTGGAAGACATGCTTCGGGCATTTGTGATTGATTTTGGGAGGAGTGGGGATGACCACCTACCATTAGCCGAATTCTCATACAACAACTGTTATCATGCCAGCATTGGTATGCCACCTTATGAGATGATATACGGTAGGAGATGCAGAACAATCGTCTGTTGGGTTGATATTGGTCAAAAAGAACTAGGGAGCATCGAGGTGATCGAGGCTACGACTAAGAAGCTTGAAAAGATCAAAGCCTTCATGAAGGCAACCAAAGATAGACAGAAGTCGTATGTTGTTAAAACAACACAGACCAATTGAGTTCAGGGTGGGTGACCGGGTTATGTTGAAGGTCTCACCTTGGAAGGGTATTATCTGATTCAGAAGGCGGGGCAAGTTGAGCACAACGTATATATGGCCTTTCCGAATCATCGCTCGAGTAGGAGAGGTGGCCTATAGACTGGAGTTACCAGATGAGTTAAGTGTAATTCACCCGACATTCCATTTATCTCATCTGTGAAAGTGCTTGGCAGATGAAGACATGATTGTTCCACTGGAGGATATCAAAGTAGACGAACGGCTCAATTATGTGGAGCAACCAGTGGCAATCATCGATTGAAAGGAGAAGAGGCTGAGAAATAAAGTGGTTCATCTTGTGCGTGTATAGTGGAAGCACAGGAAAGGATCCGAGACTACTGGGAGACTAAAGAAGAGATGAGGTAGCATTACCCACGTTTGTTCGAGGAATAACAAGTTTTAGGGATGAAACCTATTTAAGGGGGGAGGACTTGTAACGCCCGGATATTTTTGAAGCCGTTGAAAGAAGAAAAAGAAATAAAATCCAAAGCCGAGGAACCAAACTCGCCAACGATAGAAAGTTGGGTGAGTGGGGGTATTTAAAAAGAGAGGGCAGCCCTTACCCTCTCCCCACACCCCAAAATTCAGCTAAAGAAAGAAAGAAAAGAGAGAAGAAGGAGAAAGGGAGAAAAGAGAGAAAAAGGTTGGTTCGAGTTGATAAAAGAGAGCAAAATCATCGTGTAGCAAGTCTAAACGAAGCTCTACTTCTCGATGTTTTTGTGTGAGTTCTAGGACCCCTCTTTTACATGTTTTTGAATGATTTTGGGGCTGGAACACATCTGAAAATCATGTTTGAAGTGTGTGTGTGTGCTTGACCCGTTTGTGTATGTGTGTGTATGTGTATGATTCGTTTGGGTCTTACTTTTGTGCTTATTTGTGCTGGAATGGTGTTGTGGTATGCATTCCTAAGGTTTAGGATGGTTGATTTGGGCTTAGAATGGGTTTAGATGAGCTTGGAGGTCAAAAATAACAGATTGGGTTCGAGATGAACTGCATTCTGCATCAGCTAGGTCTAGGCGACCGAATGAAGGCCATACGGCCGAATGGGTGCGATTAAGGTTCATTTTCACGATTAAGGTTCATTCACATGATTGGGGGCCAGTCGCATGGGGCATGCGACTGACGGTCCAGTCACATAAGTGCTCATCCGCATTGGTCCATTCGCATTAGCTCTATTCGCATAGGACTCATCCGCATTAGTTCCATCCGCATGAGGTCCAGTTGCATAAGTGCTCATCCGCATTGGCCCATTCGCATGATGTTCAGTCGCCTAGAGGCCATGCGACTGAAGGGTGTCCATACGCCCGAATAGGTTGTTGTACCCGAGGAAAAGCATAGTTTAATTACTGACTTTCGGGGAAAATGCAGATGTAAGTTTTGACGTGGAATTCCCGTAAGCTCAGGTAAGATGATTGTATAGGCCTTAGAGGTTATGTTGGTCATGATGATGATGTTGCATGTTTATGCATGATGTATGCATGCATGTATGATGCCTTGTTTGATGATAATGACTATTTATAATGATGTTCCTTTTTATGTATGTTTATCTTTCCCGTGACTTTACGTTGAATGATAATGAATGAAATGAAAGTATTATGTAACATAAAGTGGAAGATAATGAAAAGTGGAACATGATGAATGAATGCATGCATTAATGAACGAATGAATGTAAGAAAGGCTTGCAAGCAAATGTATGGAGGTGCCCACCCAATGAAGGTGTTAGCTCAATGGTGTGTGGGTTAGCTACCCCGAAGTATGCACACTGGGGTCCAATCTTTGTGATTGACCATATGTATAGGATCCTTGCCGATTTCCCTAGGTGATGGAGTCAGCTTCGTGCATAATGTTCGAGGTCTATGAAAGACCTCAGGCCCAGTTACTCGCTTCGTGAATAATGTTCGGGGTATAGCATATGGCATTGGTACAAAATGAAAGAGAAAAGATAAGTGATGAATGTACTTACCCTAGGTATTGGAGCCAGCTTCGTGCATAATGTTCGAGGTCTATGAAAGACCTCAAGCTCAGTTACCCATTTCGTACACAATGTTCGGGGTAATGTACTTGTCATCGAAAGTAATGAACGTATGAATGAAAGGATGAAAGAATGAATGAATCAATGATTAATATAATAATATTATCTATGTGTACGTATGATGTATGATCGCATGAAAGTAATGAACGGTTTTAACAAAAGAAAAGTATGTTTTACTACAAAACTAGAACTCACTCAGCAACGCTAACTTTTATGTGTTTCGAGTTGGCAGGTAATGGTTGCTGAGGATGGCACGACGCGGCTACTCAACTCTTTTGGATGGCATCCATATTTATAATGCTTTTGTGATGTAATGCAACTTGGGTTTTGTAATTGGATTAAGATGTATTATTTTGCAAAAGCTTTTATATTGAAATGAGGTGTCTATTTTGAACGTTCCACTGCAATGTTTTTATGATGTATAAATGTAATTATATGTTTTATGTGCAATGATCGACCAGCTGTTAGTGTCCCGGGAATGGGGCCTTACATTGTCCTTGAATTCTTCTAAGTCTTGAACGTCGGAAGTGAAGACTTTTTCTTCGGAAGTTAGAGATTTTCCTTTAGAACATGATCTTGCACTTTGTATTTGGAAGAACTACATTTCCTTTGGAAGTCCATACTTAGCTTCGGAAGTCCTTCATAAGTTGCACCAGAAATAGCCTAAGTGTTTGGTTTTGGTTGCACCAGCCTTACAAGATCAAACAAACATCTACAACATGAAACATCTATAAGTTGGATAAGTAACTAATAAATAAAGCTGAGTATTTACACTAAAAGTCGAATACTCTTCCATGGGCTGAGTACTTTACCATAGGCCAAGAACGCTTTGAATCCAAGAACAATATCAAACTAATTATTGTCCTATCTAGTACTAGTGCAAGAACTAAGTTGAGTATTCTACTTTAAGCAAAAATCAATTACTTTCATGAAATATTATAACCGAGTACTATGGGGAGGTTAAGTATTAAATCTGGCCTATTATCGTAACCCCGAGTTTACCTATCTAATACATACCGGTTGCAGAAAGTTTGTGTTTTATCAAGTAAACCCATAAAGTTGTTGACTATACTATCAAAACTGACTTAACCATTTGAAAATTACTTGTATAGTATTCATAATAGCTCCAAAACACAAAATTTGTAAAAACTAAGGATCAAGAACTCATATTTCGATGATCCTTAATGAAAAATATAGAATCAAGAATGCTAATAACTAAGGTCTACACATATACATACAAAGGTGTTAACTTTATCCAATTCACAAAATTCAAAGCTTTTCTCTTAATTGAGTTACTATAAAACTATAATGTTACAAGTTTATCCCCCTTAATTAGGTTTTTCTGACAACCTTATAATCAAGGTTAGATAATTTAACATTTCTTGTAAATTAATAGTAAATGCTTATATCTTATAGGAGATGACTAAGGTAATCTTATTTGATTATATGAGTTTTTGCATGTTGAAATTGGACATGCACTTATATGCTTGCATGCATGCATGAAAGTTTACATGTGCATGTAATTCTTGTAAGTGAATTTCATAATTATTGTATTTTTATGTCTAGTTACCAAATTGTGAGATTGATTGATTAGTTACTTGAATAATAAATATCTCATATTTACTCAATCAAACATCACCCAACAAGATTACATCAAAAAACTGTATACCAAAACTAAAACTACTCAAACCTTAAGCACTCAAACACTAACATAAACACAACTTTAATCCAACTCTCTGTTATTTAAGGACAATAACCAACTTGGTTAATCACCTAATCCTTTAACTAATACTAGCTTAATGACTAAGGTGTTGTTTGTTTTTTCTACAGAAACACGTCTATGGTCTGCGAACCACATCTGCAGACATCGGTATCAGAAGAGATGAACCAAACATCTGCAGTCTGTAAAAAAAGTCTGTTTGTTTTTTTAATATCTGTAGAATACTGAAATATTCTGTAATTAAACTAAACCAAAATCTGTATCACATCAGCTTACAACAAGAATAGGCCAATATCCTGTTATTCAATTCTAAAATCAAACATTTGTTTTCGTATTTGACCACAATTTCAACTACATAATCAAGAAATAAAGATGTTGAATCCTAATATCCTTAAGGGTATATTTTCATGGCTTTCAAGTTATAATCAATGTAAGCATGCTAATTTGTAACAACTAACAAGCAGATGAATATCTTAAGGACAATTTTGCCGATTGAAAATGAAATCAAATGGGTACCCACAAACTCTAACCCTAATCAAACAAATAATGATTATATCACTCCGTATTCATAAACAAACCTAAAATTCATATTGTAAAACACATCAAAAAGCTATAAAAATTAAAAAAAACAAACATCATTTTCAACAAACCAAGAGGAAACTAGAGAGAAACACATACCAAGCACAAAGAAGAAGGTGAAAATTGAAGAGAAAACATTCCCAACAATCATAGAAAGTGTAGGGGTGAAGAAATCTTTGAGTTTTAGAGAGAATTTTTGGAACGAAAGAGAAATATGCGAAGAGAAAGGTGTAGGACGAGATGGGTATGAGTAGAACACCATTATCAAAGCAATTGGTTGTAGGTTATTCTTGAAATTGATGTTGGTATTTTAGAAGAAGAAGAGAAGAAAGAGGGGATTGAATGGAGGAAGAAATACTTAGCAGTTAAGAGATAGAAAAGAAAGAGGCATTTAGCGGAGGGGGAGGGTTGCGACGGGGGCGAGCGGCGGCTTGGAGGGCGGCAGCGTAGGCGGGCGGCGGTCGGAGATGGGGTGGTCGGGCGGCTGCTGGGAGGAGAGGAGTTGTGGGGGTAAAGGGTTGAACACAAATGAAGGAAAGTAAGTCTGAAAGGGTTGGTGGTAAAGGAGAAGAGGTTCAGAAGACTTCAGAAGTGGCAACACCACATCTTCTTCACACAGACGTCAGAAAGATGTTTTTAATGAAATTTCTTCCAAATAACAAACACTCTGAGCACTAAAAACCTCTTCCCGCGTTTGCGTGCATGCAAATGAAGAGGTGGGGAAGAGCTTTTGCTAAAAAAACACCACCTAAGTAAACCATTAACACCAAACCGCCACCTAGCCACTAACCCTTCCCATAATCTGCCACCTAGCATAGTCTTGAAACTAACCTCTCCTAAAACCCCGCCACCTATCCTAATAACTTGACTAAACACCCTTACAACCACACCTCATCACCCTATATCCTAGACATAATGATGAAACTATCCACTTCTTTGCAACCTCTCGGCCACAATGGATCACCACAGTACCACAACCGCAATCCACCACAACCATACCATCACAACCATGAACCACCACAAACCACCACACCCACAACCATCTCTTGGCTTCCACTCTCCCTTTCTCTCTATTTTCAAGTCACCAACTCCAACTTAGATTCAATTTCCACTAGCTTGTAATCAAACATCAAGGATACCACCTCAATCAGATCATCAAGAAGTAAATCCCTTAGTTTACTAGGTTAGATTTCAAAAGTCTATAATTAACAAGTTTTAAGACTGCTTATGTATTTAGATAAACACATACAACCTAACTCTTGGAAATTTAATCATCAAGAATTTTCATAAGAATTCACACAACATCTAATTTTGTTTAAAAATCAGTAAGAAATATAGGTTCAAAATTTAAAACTCGAGAGCCTTTTATAACTAAAGGTTTAAACAAAAAGGTTACAAATAAAAATGCTAAAAACCTTAGTATCCTTGATGAATTAGATTAAATACTTGAATGATTGTAATTTTGGGAATAAAATTAGAAATTGTTGGGAAATATTCAAAATAGCATTCTGTAAATTTTGATGTAATAATAATGGATAGATTAATTTATATAATTTAATCAAGGAAATAAAAGGAAATTGTCATATAAAAGCTACGAACATGATAAAGATCTAGACAAATTATATAATAATCCTTATATTTTATAGGAATTGAAGAATAAATTTCGTGATTTAATTCTCATATATGCCTGAGTTATATACTTTAGTATAACCTGTAATTGAAAATTTGGGAAAAATATTTAGACAGCAAATTAAATTATAAAAAAAATTACATAAATTATGATATTTTGAATAGAACAGTATTTTTGAATTTAGAAATTTTTAGTGGTGTTTTACTATTTCTTCCAATTTATATGAAACTTGTGAAAATTGTAGAAATTATCCTGCTACGAGTTATTAATCTGAAATTTTATAAAATAATATTGATTTTAGAATGTTTAGACTAGTAAATTTTGGTGATTTTGGAATAAAGGAACTGTCAAATTAGAATTTTGGTCATTTTTATGATTTAAATGCTGAAATTTTTAAAGAAAATAGCATTATTCTAACAAATAATTATTTTATAGGAATTATTTGACTTATTGCCTGAAACAAATTCTAAGCGCGATCCGGGGCCATGAGATTCTTTTCCGTAACTACAATATTATTTATAATCACGATTGAGCTCGGAGCGGTTTGGGGAAGACAGGTTGGTGGTAAGTAACATAACTCTTTTTTTATAATTTTTGAGGGAAAAAGCATACTGTTTTGTGTTGAATTTGATGCATATTGTTGAGAAATTGTTGAGAAATTGATTTATTTCTGTCATATTGACACAACTATTAATTTGAATGAGAAACCGTCAAATAATATAAGTAGTGCTACTTAGGAAATGTCAACTTGCATATGTTGATATGAGGGCAATGGTATTATATTATTTGATTGTGTGATTTGTATTTGACAGTTATAAATAACTTGACATGTGTGTAGGTTTGGTTGTGACTTTGATTATATTGCAGCAATTCAAAATGATTATATCAATTAAACTTATGTTCTCACCAATTACTTGTTGACTGTTTTAATTATGTTTTTTTATGTGAGCAGGATATATTATTGTGACAACTCATCCAAAACTCACTCGATTTCGATTTTTGTGTGCAAATGCAGTAGACTAGTGATGGAATACGCTCATCATGTAACGCAATTTTCGGGACGAAAATTCTTTCAACATGGGGATAATGTGACATCCGGTAAATTTCCGTTACCAAACTCCGTTAGTTCCGTTAAGTCTTGCATACACGTGTCGTAAGCACACACTAGTTGTCGTTTAACGTTGGTGACCTAATAATAATTAATAATGTTAAATTAATGATAATCTAATTGACAATGTGATT
>BJCM01207709.1:0-23997 GCA_018326385.1 Flaveria bidentis
ATAATCTATTTAGAAAACCCATTTTCTAAAATGATGTATTTATTTAATTGCATGATCATATCATCAACTAAATGTTAATTGGTGCTTGCTAAGCTTGTTATTGGGTATGACCCGACTTGGATCATAACGTACTAACCACATCAATGTTCTATGTGTCTTGGGCATAAAGGATCCAACAGCTAGTTCCCTGCAGATGATGTAAGAACTCGTCAGTAACACAATGGCATGGAGAAATCGATTTAATCAGATTTTGGCAGAGTGTCGCTACTGTCCGGCGATTTTAGGGCGATTGAGGGTTGATGAACATATGTGACTGATTTTAGCCCTATTTATACTGAATCTGTCTTCAATCGGGCGACTAGATCCATTTGCACTCCTCATTCGTGTGATTGGAGCTTAGTCGTGCGATTGGCTCAGTCAATCACATTTAGTCATGCGACTAGGTTTCAGCGTGTGATTGACTCGTTCGGTCACCTCCATTCAAGCGATTGGTTCATTCTTGTTATCCAATCATATGAATGATTCATACTCATGCTCCATTCGTGTGACTAGTTCATAAGTATGGTCCAATTGTATGACTGGTCCATACTCATGGTCCATCGTATGACTGGTTCATAAGTATGGTCCAATTGTACGACTGGTCCATACTTATGGTCCAGTCATGTAACTGGTTCATAAGTATGGTCCAACCGTACGACTAGTCCATACTTATGGTCCAATCGTGCAAATGGCTCATACTTATGAGTTTGACCTTATGACCATTCATACACTTATCCCTTTTACTTATTATTAAGATATTTTGACAAATGATCATCTCAGACATGACCATTTTAACTTAGAAAACTGTCGATCACCTCGGACGTGATCCTTTTAACAACAAAACAATTTGTCACCTCAGACGTGACTCTTTTACATTTGAAAACCCCATTGGTCACCTCAGACGTGACCTTTTTAGTGAGTGAATCCGAGATTGACTTCCGATGCGTAGTCTGACATTTAACTACTAAATTAACTTAACTTAACTAAATTTAACAACTAGAAATAAAACAAAGCTAAAACATATTTTTGTATTTTTGTGTGAGGTTGAAATCCTAAGATAAGTATCTACCAAAATTTTCTTCCTGGATAGGATAGCATCAAGTTACTTTTATCATAACTGGAACGATTCATTATGGAATCATATAGTTATATCAAATCATTTGGGACGTGGTACCAAAACCTTTTGATGCTAGATTCTTGTTTTCATCTAGAGTCATTTGCAAGTTTAGGAAATCATACTAGTACTATAAGATGCACACAATGATTTGGATTTTCAAGAATTGCAGCTCACGATAATTGTCAGTATACTTGTCCTCTTAAATCCATACATAGATGTTTGACACAAATTGGTGATGATTTAAGGTTTAATTATTTCAACAAGCATTTGTGGATCCCACACTTATATGGTAATCAACATTCCTCAGGAGATTTTTGAGCGGTCTACGAGTATTTTTACAAGAAGAAACTTTTCTAAGAACTTTCAAAGAGATGCCAAGCCTCACGTCAGTGCCATTGCACAGTAGAGAGGCACAAACACCAATGAATTGTAGAATATTTAGGTTATGCTTATCCTCAAGTCAGTGCTACCACACAACAGAGAGGCACACAACCTGTCTTCTTGTTTGAGCAGTTATATTCTTTTTGCACGGATCATACCAATAACATAGGTTATTAGCTTGATTGCTTTTTGCATTTGTCATGTGCTTTGCTCATTTGATGGTCATCCGCACACATTTGTGGCACTTATTTTGCTCGTCACCCCTTATTGGAACTTCGTTGATTGTGTTAACCAGGGATAAGATGATAACCCACATCTTGTTGAACAACTGAGTTTGAGCTTGTAGTCACCAATGAGGTCTACTTATCTATTGTGTTGAATCTACCGACACATCATGTAGTAGTCTACCAACCTCTGGATCTACTTTTTCTATGTTACCTTAGTAGCAACTAGTTTTACTATCATTTTTCCTTTTAAGTTGCTTAGACATCTCATACTTATACTTCGAATTTTGCATTTTGAACAATTTCATTCTTTTCAAGTCCCAAACTATTTGTTTCTGTGTACTATCATTTTTCATAGTCATTGAATCAGTATCACAGATACATTCTCATTTCTCTTAGCTAGACTGTCCTCCACCCTCGTTTTTTATGTACTGAAATTAAAACAACTAAATTTAATATTAACTTAACTTATTCTCCCCCTAAAATTCTAAAACCGAAAATGTTTTTGCGTTTAGAATTTTAATAGGCCAAGAAAGACAATAAAATAAAAGAAAATAAAAATAAAAGTAAAAATGAAATCTACTTGTCGTACTAAGTACTTGCATCATCGGAAATCACATCACTTTTCTTTTTAACGTCGTTTACCTCTAACAGATATAGAAAACGTGGTTTATCAAAGGCTTTTGTGTAGAGATCAGCGCATTGAAATCCGTATTTATTTTAACAAAATCGATCAAATCCGTAGAGATCAGCGCATTGAAATCCGTATTTATTTCAAAACAATCACGTATAAAGTGATATTTAATTCCGATGTGTTTGGTTTTAGGATGTTGGACCGGATTTTTAGTTACAGCTACAACAACACAGTTATCAACATAAATAGGAGTGTTAGAAAATTTTAAACCGTATTCTCGTATTTGCTGTTGAATCCAGATGATCTGTGAATAGCAACATGCAACAACAACATATTCAACTTCACAGGTTGACAGAGCAACCGAGGTTTGCTTCTTACACTGCTAGGTGACTAATGTTCTCCCAAAGAATTGACACCCCCCTGATTTTGACTTGTAGTTCATTTTGCAACCGCCATAATCTAAATCACTATACGCTGTAAGCTCGAAATCATCATCATGAGGATACCACAACCCGAGTATTAGAGTACCCTTCACATAACGAAATATCCTTTTAACACTGATGAGATGGTTAACCTTCGGTTTCGCCTGATATCTAGAGCATAGACACGTCGCTACAAGATATCCGGTCGTGAGGCGGTGAGGTACATGAGAGATCCGATCATTCCTCGGTACATGGTGGCCTCAACCAGATTGCCACTTTCGTCGGGTGCCACATCGTGGTTTGTAGCAAGTGGAGTCCCAGCTGCCGAAGCATTCTCCATATCAAACCGACTGAGAATATCGCCTACATTCATGGTTTGATGTAGGAAAATTCCCTTAGGTGTCTGATCCACGAGTAACCCAAGAAAGAACTTCATTTCTCCTATGACAGTCATCTCAAATTCAGCCTTCATTACTGCTTCAAATTCTCTACACAATTCTTCGTTTTTGGACCAGAAGATTATGTCATCAACATAGATTTGTACAAGCAGTAAGTCACCATCGTTTTCTTTGATAAAAAATGTACAATCAATCACTCCTCTTTGAAACCCGTGTTTCACAAGTTGAGTCGAGAGCTTCTCATACCATGCTCTAGGGGCTTGATGAAGCCCGTATAGAGCCTTGTCTAGCTTGTAAACTCTATCCCGATGATACGGATCCTCAAATCCCTCGGGTTGACTGACATACACTATCTCTCGGATTTCACCATGAAGAAATGCACTCTTTACATCCAATTGATAGACTTTGATCTTCATGTAAGAGGCATAGGCTAGGAAGATATGGATTTCTTCCATTCTTTCCACAAATGCAAAGACTTCACTGTAATCAACCCCCTCGACTTGTCGAAATCCTTCAACTACTAGTCGAGCCTTGTTTCTGATAATGACCCCTTGGCCATCCTTTTTGCATTTCAAAACCCATTTAGTGCCAATGACCTTAGCACCTTTAGGTCTTCCACCAGAGTCGACACTCCTAATTTCTTGAATTGAAGAAGTTCTTCTTGCATGGCACTCACCCAAGCCTCGTCATTTAAGGCGTCACTTACATATTTTGGTTCAAATAGAGACACAAAACATCGATAAGCACCATCATGAAGGTAGCCTTTTTCCATGACTGAGGCATAATCAGCTGAGTAGAGGTGATTTCCTGCCTGTACTCGCGATTGTACATCCCCTATGACATTCTCCAGAGGATGATAAACATTTAGTCGAGATCCAAGAGTGGTGGGTATAACTACCTCATTTTCAAGATTGTGAACTGTAGGTTCAATATTTAAGGCAGTGGGAGTGTGGGGTTCAGAAGTGTCAGAGGCATCCACATCTGATGCTTGTGTACTTGTAGTAGTAAGAACCTGTTCCTCTTGATCCTCCTGAACGTTTTCCACTTCTTCATCATCAAAGGAGGAGTCACTTACCTCCAGTGTTCCCCCTGAGTTACTAGAAGACTGACCTTCTGACCCAGATATTGTGGAGTCTATGGCCGGTGTGTTTAAGACATCATACATCATCTTTGTCGAAATCTCATCACTAGAAGGAGTGAGAGTAATGTTGAAGGAATTGAAGAATCCATCATAATCGAAAAATAAGGCGGGTCCTTTTCCTGCAGGGGGTGGTGAATCTCAAAACTTCAACGTTGCAACACACTTCTACTTGACCCGATGAGTTGTTGTAAACCCCCTTATTCGGTATGTTGTATCCTAGAAAAATACATTCTTCAGCCTTTTCACTGAACTTTCCTATCTGATGTTTCTTCAGTAGTGTACATGGTACGCCAAACGGTTCAAGATACTCCAGATTAGGTTTAATTTGTTGGAGCAACTCCTAACACATTTTACATTGCCGTTTAACAACCAAGACTCGATTTAGAGGGTAACATGCATTTGCTACTGCCTCGTTCTAGAATTAGATAGGCAGTTTTGAGTCTGCTAGCATCGGCCTCGTTGTCTCTATCAAGCTTTTGTTCTTCTATTCAGCAACTCCATTCATCTGTGGAGTGTAGGCAGATGTGAACTAATGTACAATTCCCTTTTCTTTGCAGAATTCCTCCTTCCACTGATTCTTGAAATATGTACCGTTGTTTGAGCGAATCTGACGTACCTTTAACTTGTATAGAGATTCCAATGTGGTCATAAGCTATTTGAACAAATCAAATGTTTCTGATTTGGATTTTAGAAACATTACCTAAGAGAATCTGGAATAGTCATCGGTGACTACATAACAATACATATCTCCAGCGATGCTCTTGGTGCTCATAGAGCCAAACAGATCCATATGTAGAAGTCGAGAGGAAATTCAATAGAGTTGACGTTCTTTGCATTGTGAGACTTCTTGGTCTGTTTTCCTTTCATACACGCCACACAAAAATCCAGAATTTATGTGTCCCATATTCCTATGTCAGGAGATGGATTCCTTCTCAGTTGACTTTGACAAGAAGCATTATACTTGATGATCGGTTTTGGAGACCTTTGATAGATCCAAGATGTATAAGTCATTATACCTTGAAGCTGACATTATAATTTGGTCCTCCAGAATGATGTACTCCTTCTTCAATACGTAGCACTTCTTGTTGTCAAAAAAAATCTTGAACCCTTTGTCACAAATCTGGGATATAGAAAGTAAGTTATTTTGTAGTTGTTGAACGTAGTTGACCTTGTCAAACTTAACTTTCTGCTTTCTGACTTCTCCTTGTGCAATGATGTAACCTCCTTTATTTCCAGCAAAAGAAACATGTCCTCCTTTAATTTGTTTGACGTTTTAGAGGAGAGACAGGTTCCCGGTCATGTGCCTAGATCCTCCACTATCCACAATCCAAGTGTTTGTGATAGCGCTATAACGAACACCTTGCACATTCAAAGGAAATGATTAGTGATGGTTTGGGACCCAAGCCTTAACTGGCTTGGGTAACCCAGAGGAATCACACATCATAAATTCAACCCACTGTCCATTTGAGGGCGAGGGCCTATCATTCTTCTTACTGCTCTCAGTATCAGACATTGGATTTGACTTTTCTTTCCACAAACCAGTTTTGTGCAAGGCCTGTTTGTGATAAACAGACAACTGGTTTATGGTTTGAACTTTAGTTTCATTATTTCTTTTAGGCGGAGTAATAGAACCCCTTTTAGAAGAAATCTGTTTAGTATCATGAAGTTCAATTTTCTTTCGTGGTGTCTGATACTAAGGACAATTAAAAGCAATGTGTCCTCTCCTTCCACAATTGTAGCACGATCAACCATCTACAGGTTGGGAAAGACGCCTTTGTGGGGAATTGTGTGAGACCGGTGTGACTTTGGGTTTGTTGGGTTTTAACTCTTCTTGTTTAGATGTTTTCACTTCTTTAACAAAATTGACCTTTGGAACGGTTGTAACATCTTTTGCCTTTTGTTTGTTTAGAATATTACGTGGAGCACGTGGGTGGGTACTTTGTTTCGCCAGTTTATGTTCAGAACTAGACGTGGTGGAAACTGACTCTACTTTGACATCTTTGAACAGTTCGTCCAAATTCACAATCGGAATTTTACCCTTAGATTTCAAAGTGTTCTCCTTCAGTTTAGTGACAGATTCCACCATTTGACTCATGGAATCCGGATCACTAACTAGAGGAGTGGTCACCATATGATCCTTAATAGGATTGTTATTTACCGGTCGACATTTAGTATTTAACAGGATCTCATGTGGTGGTGGAACCACTTTGTAACCTAATCCCTCCCCGTTATTTTGTTCTGTCACTAAGTTTTCAACTATGTGAGAAGAACTAGTCCAACTGTGCAGTTTTTGTTTTAATGAATTTACTTCTATTTCCAAAACTGCTTTCTCCTTTTTAGTTTCTTCAAGGGAGTTTAAATAGAACATAATGTCATTAGCTTGGTTAAATGCCACAACTTCGGTTTCTCTTAATTGTTTATATAATAGTTCTATTTTTTCTTTGTAACTGTGCTCATTTAGTTTTAAAATGCAATTTGCTTCTATGCACAGTTGCAAGTCCTTTACTAAGCTATTATTGTGATCTAATAACCTAGCAAATTTCAAATCTATGCTTTCCCTAAATTTATTACATTCAGAACAAGCATGATTGTCAAACAGTTGATCTTTAGTACTAACCTGTGAAGACTCAGTTGCACCCACTATTAGTGTAGAGGTTGACTCTTCAGCTACTGGAGATTCTGAACATGTCATTTTGGTATCTTTTTCAATCAAGGGTTTGATCACTTTCGCAGTATCTTCAGTTTTTGATATTGCTAGTTCGACTACGATATCATCTTCACTTTCAGTGTCATCATCCAACACCTCGACATTTGCAATGTTAGATTCTCCCAGAGGGACAAAGTTGAAGGTTCAATCTTGTCCTTCGTCACCTTGAGCACTCAAGGCCTTTGTCTCTGTACTAGACGAGGTAACTACACCTGGTGGTTTGCCCTAATGGTTAAAAGTCGAGAACGGGCTGCCGTTACATGTCTTCTTGGACTTTACACACTCACGTTTAAAGTGCCCCTTCTCTCCGCAGTTGAAATAGGTAACTTTGGACTTATCAAAACCAAAAGTAGGGTCTTTAGTGGCTATCAAGTTTTGTCCCATCTTCTTAACAAACTTTTTAGCTCTCTGCACTACACTTGCCAACGCCCACATTATGTCCCTTCTTTCAAGCTCTTTCTCGTCTAACTGTTCGTAATCTTCATCTGCTAGATGGCAGTTACCGATCTTTCTTGTAACCAAACCATCATACGAGTAAAAAACAGCTGCCAATAGATCCATATGTTCTTTAGCCACATCCACAGTGATTTTCCTAAGGTTCTCGGTCTTTAACTTGGTAGCATTAGCCTCGGGTGCAATATAATGGGTACTTGATGACCCAGACGTGTCAGACCCTAAAGCTATGGTAGGTGAAGGAGCAGTTGAACTTGAGACAAATGCAGTCTGAATGGGTGCTCCTGAATTGGTTGTTGTGGAAGAGGCATTGTAAAGTGAAGGGTTTTGGTCATATGTTCCTTTCTGCGACCTGTATTTCAAATTGAGTTCCTCCTCTCTCAATTTCAGGATAAAGTCGTTTATGTCTAATTTTCCCAATATACTTTTTTGTCTCAAATTAGATACAAACGAATCCCACTTTTCAGGTAAGCCATCCGCCAAGCTGGATACCTTGTTTTCCATTGACGTTGTAACTCTATGAATATGCAGCTCGCTCATGAGATGATAGAACCTGTCGATTACATCATCCAGACTTTCTTTACCCATTGAAGAGAAGTTGTCAAACTCCTTCTTTAAGTCTTTCGCCTTTAGAGCTTTTAACGAAGCATTTCCGTCATAGCATTTTTTCAAGGCTATCCAGAGTTTCTTTGCCTATTTATTCTCAGAAAATTAATGGAATATATCCTTTGGAATAGACTAAGTTAATTGGGCATAAACTTTCTTCTTTGCATTATATTTAGTCTTCTGGCTATCAGTCATCCCTCCCAATGTCAATTTTACCCCATCTGCACCAACCGACATGTCGTATCCAGTTTCAATGGATTCCCAAAGGTTGGGATCAACTTCATTGAGGTAGATCTCGAAACATTGCTTCCATTATGGGTAATCATCTAATGTTATTAGCTAAGGTGGTTTGTTATGATTCACAGTCTCATTCTCCAAAAGCAAGAGGTTCTGGATCCATGTGTCTCTACCAGCAGTGAATGTGGAATATTGTTCTTCCATCTTGTTAACTTTAAACTTTCAAACTCAAATACTTCACTTGTGCGAATGGACCACTCGTGTGATTGAACTTATGAGAATGAATCAATCGTGCGAATGATGTGTGCGGATGAATTCAATAGTGCGATTGGATTCAGTCATGCATAAGGATATTGCAGTTGGAGTCTATGCGAATGAAGCTGGTCAGTCGTACGAATGAACAAGGTGACTAAGTTCAATCGTTCGTATAGGAGGTGCGAATGGGTTCAGTCATGCGACTGAAAGCTACTGTTTTTGCAAAAACGAAGGTTTTGAACACTTTGACACAAAAACACGAATTTCTCATGAACACTAATTGCCGTATGCCGAAAAACGTTAACTTTTTGACGTGGAGATGTCGAAAACACTGTTTGACACAAAAAGATTAAGTTTTTGAGTGAAAAATGCAATTTTTATATCAAAATCGATTGAATCACACATTAATCAAGAACCAAAGCTCTGATACCACTTGTTAGGACCGTTTAGGTACGGATTACTAACAGATTTACATGTATACCAAACCAAATAGTGCCGAATCCTATTTGATTGGCGATCCACTTAGTGAGAACACAAGTATAATCGATCTAATAATCAATCAAAATGATAAGAACGATTGCAAGATCATTTAATATGATCTATGAACTTGGAACAGGTATTCTTGAGTCTCTGATGGCTAGGGTACGATTATGTGTGTAGGTATTCGAAGTGTCACCTTTTTAATGAATTAAGTTGTATTTATAGGTTAGGGTTTTCCATTCGTACGACTAAACCATTAGCATTGTTCAGTCGTGCGACTGAAGTATGCGGTTGATACATCCGCACGACTGAATGTTCAGTCGCGCGACTGAGTCAATCTTTTGTCACAATCGTGAGACTGATCCGGTCTCCTGGTTCAGTCATGCGATTGGTCCATTAGCATGAAGTATTCATGCGTATGGTCCATTCGCATGACAACTTCACACCATAAAGTTTAATCAAGTTTCTCAACCATTATTGACTAAGAACTACGTAAACAACCACAAACCTATATAGTTAGTTCAATATGTGTTATCACACAATAAACAATAAAATATTAAACATTATAAGTATCACCAACACATTTCATTTCATTCATACCCATTCAATTACATATACGTAAGACATGAAAGACATTTTACATTTTGCTCCTAAACTAGGTACACATGTGTCTACATGATCACGTGCGATAGTAAAGAAAATGTTTTAACGAATAAAAGGTAATACAATGTTTTTGTAAAACTAGAACTCACTCAGCAACGGTGACTTTTATATATTTTTTAGTTGGCAGGTAAATGTTGCTGAGGATAGCACGAGATGGCTACTTGGCTTGTTTTAGATGACATCCATTTTATGTTGTGATAATGTTTTTGCATTATAATACCAACAAATAATATTTTGTAACGAATGTTGTATTATTTTGCAAAAACGATTATTTATATGAAATGAAATAATTGTTTAAAACGATTCTGCAGCCATGTTTTAGTAAAGTTAATGTAAATTATATGTTTTATTTACAGTGATTGACCAGCTATGAGCGTTCCGGGAAAGGAGCCTTACAACAGTTTTGTCCTATAATGAGTGACTAGGTCATATAAACCTCTTATCTAAAATCCTAAAGTTGATTAGATAGATCTTGCATCTCCAAAAGTGCTAAATGATAACAAGCCCTAGCAACAAGCATCGTGTGAGGTATTTGGTCAATATGAAGGTCCACCTATTTTAAAGGAGGCAATCATGCCAAATCCTTTGAGAATACTTCCTAAAATTCTTGCACAACGAGTATGTCTTCTAACCCTTATTCCTCCACCTTCATGCTCATGATTTGCATCTTTTCCTCGTTTAATATCTTTCCATGTACATCAAATGTCTCACCATTCTATAACGACACATGAGTAGTCTCCTCGCAGAAGATAATCTCAGCCCTATTCCTTGATAATTAGTCCATTCCCATGACCATGTTAAAACTTCCAAGCCCAAATCATATAAGATCTATTCTAAAGGATCATCTTCTAACAGCACAGTACAATCCTATTTTTATCCTAATATTTACATGACTAAAATTAGCCCATTTCATAACATGTATCCCCATAATTGAGTTCAAGTCCTAGTTAGTTAGAAAAAATTAAAAGTCACTACGTCTAGGTTCGTTGGGCACTATTAACACCAATCCCGAATGCCTTTCAATGAGAAGGGTTTCCATATTTTTAGCAAAGATCTCGATGTCTACATCCGTTCCAATTTTCTCATTGCAACAAGTCAGGGTTGTTGCTTTCAATTTCTCGCCATACTACTTTGGCTTACACGTCATGAACTTCATGTACGTACAACTAATACTGCCTCTAATACCATTTCCTTCCACGTCATTAGTCTCACGATGTCCAACTCTCTCTAGGATCAACATTTAGCCCAGCACAGGAATATCCTTTATATACTAACGATGTTTATGCATAGGGTCCCCCGTAGCGTTCCCAACATACCAACAATAGACCACTGACAACACCTAAACTGCTTATAAGAAATCTGATTACTCTATCAGCTATAATTCTAGAACATCTATACAACTAAAGCTCCATCTCTTAATTTTAGTCTGAACAAAGCAACATAGGTACATGTATTCTCACTTCTTTACTTGAACTCTTTAAAGACCAAGTTTATTTTGAACATGTAATCAATTTCCATGATCACAAAAACAAAAGCGGGAGCAACGTCTCATAGATACTGGGCTAAAATGTCAAGTATAATTCCCATGAAGGTTCGAGATCAATTTGTACTTATGCAAGTATAAAGGATATAGGTGTTTCCATACCATTGATTATAATAAGAACAGTAACTCTAATGTCCTACGTATAGAATGGAAGATTCGTACTAACTATGGCGTTATCTCAAAAAGGTTTGCTAGATTTCGCATGCACTGCAAATTGCAATTACATGTGCACCTGTAATGGTAATTTGATTTGCATGGTCACCCCTAGCTCCTCTTTTCGAAATTAACGCATCTTGTCAAGTGCAGAGTGTTATCCATTATTTGAGAATCAAAAAATATGGTCACTAACCAAAGGTTAGTAACCAAAGTTGTACAAGGAAATGATTAAGAATACATTCACTTGGGTAAGGAACAGTCAAATAAATCCATCAAGCATAGTCAGAAATCTAATAAAGCAGTCATCTGAACTGAGAACACTATGGTTTTTTTCTACTAGTTTCTTGTCACCTAGCGTGTTCATCTCCCAAGAGTCAACTCACAACATAGGTATCACCAATAGACACACATAATAAGGTTGTCTTATCAACCAAAGTCATTTAACAGAATTCTTATAGCCGAACTTATCAAACCAAAACAAATAATAATAAAGCGCACAACGAGAGGACGTCCTTACCTAATTTTTTCTTAAGGTACACATAAATAATTCAACGACCAAAATTTTTCCAAATAGGTAAATCACAAATAACACATAAGGCAGACTACATAACATAAGAGATAATGCACATAGAATATTCACATGTATAATAGTACACATATAATCCTATGATGAAAACTATATGTGGGTGCTTAGGTTATAGTTTTGGTCGAATAATCCATCTAATTCTCACTGACTAATGACTTTGATACCAATCTGTCACACCCCTGCTAGTAGCGGAAACACGGGGATGCGGCGGAGGGGATCCTCATAACACATTGGCGCCTAAGAGATTCTCTAGAGGAATTCTTCATCAATGGATTATGACGTCGCTCGACCAAAAGAACAAGTGTCAAAAACAATCAATACCATGACGTTATTCCATATATGCATAACAATCCAAAAGTTCCAAACTAGAACAACCAATACTAGATCAATCAAATTCAAATACAAATACAACAATAATATAATCTCCAAATTAATGTTCTAATGTCTAATGCTCTTGAAGGAGCGGTATCATCTAAAGTCCATGGTACAAGTACCCAAGCACTGTTACATGTAAAGACATGCTATAAAAAGTCAACATACGTTGGTGAGTTCATAGGTTTATAAATACGAATAGTTTGTCATGTATAACATGTACATAAAGTTGTATGTGGGTAGGAGTACATAGCAGTCATAGATATCAACACAAGTCTAAAATCAATCCATGTCCAATTACCCAGATTTATCACCCAAGGGCACGCCTAGGCCAAGTCAGTCTCGACTAGTATACTGACAACAAGGGTGGGGTGACAACATTTAGTACAAATAATACCTCTCAATGACGTTCAAGTCACAAAAACAAGCACAAGTGCAAGTACACGCTCGTGAATAAATATCTAGACTCAACCCATGATCCAAACCATATACATTTTTCCAAAGTAGTCTTTAAGTCATGATATAGTCCAAAACAATGTGCAAGATTTTTCCTCAAGAAAAAGATGTTAAAAAGAGGCTGTGAAACTTGCCTTGAAATAGTACAGTCCAAATTGCAGAACATGCAAAGCAAGCACTAAAAGTACAAATCATAACAAATATTACTAAAGAACAAAAATAATGACTAATATGGGTGTAATCCTTGTAGCATAGTCCTTAATATTTATCACGGTTCTTATTTTATGAAAACATGATTTTGTAGAAGGACAAGTCCAAAGTCAGATTTAAACTTTAAATTTGGTCACGTTTAGGGTTTTAGTTGTCGCTTAATATCACTTTATTAATGTCCTTTGATGAACATCTATTCGCCCATATACATTGAAATAAAGATATTATTAGCTTATCATTTTAAAAGTCATTTATTCACTTTTAAATATAAAACTTGCATTCATTTGTTTATTTAGTTTTATATCCTTATTTTTAAGTTTAACAAAATATTTCAGCATGAAAAGCTAATTGCGCACCGGTTTCACATAAACAGATTGGAGGAGGAAACAGTAACAAAAAGTTGCATAATAGAAATCAATAGAAAGATAAGAACTAAAATTAAACTCCAAAAGAAGAATCATCTCAATTGGATAAAATACGATAAAGATATAACTCGACGAACATATACTAACCTGCTGCCCAGAATCGTTAGTTTTGATCTTTAGTTTTGTGTGTCGTGTTTGGAGGACCAAACAATGTCAAAAAGACATGAGACCACTTGGGTTAGTTAGAAGACTCATTGAAAGTAATTTTAGATTATCCATTTGGACTTATTATCACCTAGTTATGACCTAAATAAAACGTCCTATTTTTCTGACTGTAAAATGTCCAGTTTATTAGTCTTGTTCCTTTGCATCTCAAACCCCAATATTTCACCCGTAATGACCCGAGACCTTAAATAAAGTTTATTCCATGAAAATATTGGGCAAAAAATTAATTAAACACTTAAATTATTCCAATTTTCATTCCAAAACAGTTACATGGATTTTAGTCTACTGGCTGACAACAATACTTATTCGATTCATAGTTAAAATTGTTCAACACGTCCATCCATTCGAGAAACAAAATCAATGATTTCAAAAATGATTTATACATCAAGGATGTTGATTATGAACAGGTCATCCAAGATTACAACCAAATTTTGATAGATTAAGACAATATATATAAAGATTGAGAATTAGGGTTATACCGTTTAGAAGTTCTAATACCCGAAACAACTAGATCTTCGCGATTCAATGACCAAAACCAAGAAAAAAAGATTATTAGATGATGATTTAGATGTTTGATGATGAAAATCATCAAGAACATGAACAATAGAGAACTAAATCATCAAAATAAACGATTTTGTTACCGGTAAAAGTTTAAATGATCAAGAATTGACTAAAATGTAATCTTGAACGAAGAAACATCACCAAAATCCATGTTGATGATGATAGATGAACAAGAAGAAGTATGACGACATTTAGTGTTTTCTCTAGATAGAAAACTTAGAGAAGAAGAGTAGTGAAAAGAAAATAATGAAAGAAAAATCAATAGGGAACCCCCTTTTTGAGGGTTTGCGGCCAAGGGGGCCATGAATGAGCCTCCCGGGCACCTTGATTGTCTCGTCCAATTTTGTCTCGCACCAATTAAAGCATCATATAATTTTCATGTTTTTAAGTTCTCCTTGTTCGTACAATTCCAATGGACTATTATCTGCTATATAAATTATTTAGGGAAATCCCACCCCCTCTATTTTTGTTTTCTTCCTAACTTAGATTTTAATATTATAAATTTTAACAATTTTTTACCAACACAAGGTACAAAATCATCATACTACATCCAAATCAGTGAATGTCTAACTTCACCAATGTTAGGACCGTTTAGGTACAGAGTACCAATTGATTTACGTGTATACCAAACCAAATAGCGTGGAATCCTATTTGATTGGCGATCCAATCACTGAGAACGCAAGTATAATCAATTTAAGAATGAATCATAATGTTAAGAATGATTGTAAGATGATTAACTGCGATCTATGAACTTGTATCAGGTGTTCTTGAGTCTCTGGACGGCTAGGGTACGATTATGTGCGTAGGTATTTGAATTGTTATGTTTTTCCATGAATTAAGTGGTATTTATAGGTTAGGGTTTTCCATTCATATGACAACGGAAGCATGCGGTTGATCCATCCGCACGACTGAAGGTCCAGTCGTGTGACTAAGTCAATCTCATGTTACAATCGTGCGACTGATCCAGTCTCCTGGTTCAGTCATGCGACTGGTTCATTAGCATGAAGTATTCATGTGTATGGTCCATTAGCATGGTCCATTCGCATAAAAACTTCATAGGATTAAGTTTAAACATGTAAACAACCACAAACCTATATAGTTAGTTCAATACACAATAAACAATGAAATATTAAACATTATAAGTATCAACCACACTTGTATTTCATTCATACCCATTCAATTACATATATGCAAGACATGAAAGACATACTACATTAAGCTCCTAAACTAGGTACATATGTATTAACAAACTCCCCCTTGGACCTAGTTTACATCATTGTCTAACATTCTTCATCAACTTATCAAATTTCTTGTACTTCTCCTCCCTTGTAACTCCTGCATGTATTTCGAATGCAAAGCCAAGTCTTATCACGTTCTGAAATTAGAGGGGTGTATTATATATTGCGCGTCATAGATTAATGGCCACTTGTATAAAGTGTAGACATCTTCAGCGGACAAGTTAGTTAGCTACATTGGGTCAAATACCCAGATAATTTCCATAATTCCTTCTTCGTTCAAAACTATAACCGCCTCACCTATTCTCCAATCATAGTACCACCACTTGAAGTGTGGAATGAAGTCCTGTGGCATTTCCCTAAGAGGGAATCTTGACATCGTGCGCGGAGGACTCCACTTCAGCCCTATCTTTGGCTTTCCAGTAGTGGAATCAACTTCAGACCGTCTGATGTACCTCGTCGGTTGTTGAGGTTTGAAGTTGACCCACCTGGTGTGGTACTCTTTCTTCAATGCAGCCTCAAACCAGCCTAACATCTTCTTTGGGTTAGCATACAACAACTTTGGTTTGGCCAGCTGGTTGAGCTCAAAACTAGGCAGAGTCTTTAGATTGTATGGGAATCTAATGTACTCTATACCCTTCTCACTCTTCACAAAATACACATTAAGATCCTCAAAATAGGCCTACGCGATACTCTTGCCTGACACCTTGTGATGCTTCTTCACTTTGTCGAGCTTGGTCTAGGCACTCGGCTTTGTAGCAGTGCATTGGGCTCGGATCTCTGCAAAACAAGCCGCCTATTCAGCCTTTCTGATGTTGACATTGGCGTCTGAGGCTTGGGCTTTATCCTTATTCTTCTCGGACTCTTGCTCCATCTGATCTAGTATCTCAAACATATCACTGACAAGAGTATCACCCAGATTGGGGACCACATTTCCCTCTTTGTCAGCATACTCTAGATAGTGCTCCACAGTGACGTCCTCGATCTCGATCTCATCAATGTCATTCAGCTCATCGTCAATGGTAACTTTAAAATTTGGAGCGTCCTTGAGAATCTCGTTCGTATTGAGCCGGAACATCTGTGCAAGTTTCACATCCGTAAGGTCATGAATGATTTCTCCTTCTTCAGGAGTTTAGCTTATTGACCTTCGGATGATCCTTGCAGATCAAGAATCATTGTGAGTTGAGACTTGATTTGCTTAAGGGGAGCAACATCGTACTCATCTTGCTGAGATGATTGATCTGATTGATTTAAACATGTAACACATCAATTTGTTAGTAATTAATCAAGACAAACAAATATTTGATAACAATATATAAATATTAATTACATAATATTAATACACTATTCAATTACAATAGTTTTTAGATACATAAATGTCTAAACATTACTTTTGCCTTGAATAGCAGGCGTGTCAGTAGGTGGGGCAAATTATGAGGCTCCTTGGTCTTGATTTCTCTTGGTGCGTCTCTCTTGACCCTGAGCTGAGGTAGATGCAGCTGCATCTCCTTCTTCCTCGTCATCATAATATAGCCTTTCCCTTGTCTCTTCATCATCACTGCCCTCGTCATCATTACTACCCTCGTCATCATCACTATCATCATCTTCATCATCACCATCATCATCATCACCTTATCTGATCTTTAGAGGCTCATCTTTTGATCCCTTAAGCTTGAGTATGATGCTGTTGTTAGTAGACTCCAACTCCCCTATACTTTTTGCTGATTGGACATTATGCTCCTGGAGTTGGGCAATTTGCTGACCCTGGGAATCAATCAGCTACGCCTGCTGTGAGATTTGATATGCTTGGGTAGTAGTTAGCTCCAAGAGCTGTTGCAGCCAGCAGCCTCAACACCATTTGGTTCAGTGCTGACAGTTGTTCCTCTACCCTAATGGAGGGTAGAGTAGATCAAGTGGTGAATGTGGTGTGAGATGAGGGACTGGATTGATGGCTGGTGGTGGTAGTGGTGGCAGTGGTGAATATGGGTGGTGGTATATGAGTAGGTGGTGAAGGATGGGTTGTATGGTGGTGCAAGGTAGTGTGATAGTGATGGTGGGTGGTATGGTGGTAGTGGTGTAGGGTGATATGCTGGTAGTGGTGGAGGGTGATATGGTGGTAGTGGTGGAGGGTGATATGGTGGTAGTGGTAGTAGTAGAGGTCACTGTAAACTTTAGCCTCTTCCCCTTCTTGCCATAGGGGTGAGCCATTGTCTTCCTCCTCGAGCCTTTAGGCACAGAGGCTCCCCTTTGGCTATTGGGCTGGTCTGGGTTGTATGATGGATCAGTAGTAGCCTCCCCACCGACCTCCAACCGCCTCAAGACCTCTCTCTATGGTCACGACCCCGCTTCCCACCATTCGCACTAGAGGTTCATCATGTGACTCATCCTCCTCCATTTGGAAGTCAGGGTGAATAGGAGCTGGTTCGGGTCCACCCTGACTATCCCCTCCCTGATCATCATTATGATCATCACCATTGGAGTCTTCCCAGGGTAGAGCAATCTGCTAAACGTCCGAGTCACTATCATCATGAGGCCACTTTTGCAAACCGAAGCTCCACTTCTTGGTGTCGTTTGTGTGAGTTCTAGGACCCCACTTTTACTTGTTTTCAAACGATTTTGGGGCTGGAATGCATAGAAAACCCGTTTTTGTATGTGTATGTGTTTGACCCATTTGGGTGGGTTGCGTATGATGCGTCTAGAGTTTGTTTTCGGGCTTGTGTGTGCTTGTATGGTGTTGTGGTATGCATCCTGAACATTTAGAATGGTCGATTTGGGCTTATAATGGGTTTAGATGAGTTTGGAAGTCGAAAAGGGCAGTTTGCGTTTGGTTCGAACTGCATTCTGCATCAGCTAAGGCTAGGCGACCGACTGGAGACCGAATGGAGGCCATACAGCCGAATAGACTGCGATTGGCGTCCATTCGCATGATTGAGGGTCCATTCGTATGATTGAAGGTCTAGTCGCATGGAGGTCATGTGATTGAAGGTCTAGTCGCATAAGTGCACATCCGCATTAGTCCCATTCGCATGAGGTCCATCCGCATTACTCCATTTGCACGATTGGGTGTTCATTCGCATGAGTGTTCATCCACATTGGTTCATTCGCATGATGTTCAGTCGCATGGAGGCCATACGACTGAAGGGTGTCAATACGCCCGTATAGGGTTGTTGCACTCGAAGGAAAATGTAGTTGACTTCTGACTTTCGAGGGAAAGTGTAGACGTAAGTTTTGACGTAAAGCTTCCCGTAAGAGCATGTAAGATGGCGATTGAGGCCTTAGAGAGCATGTTGGGTATGATGATGATGATGTTGCATGTTTATGCATGTTATGTATATATGATGTTGCCCAGTATGATGATGATGACTGTGTATGATATGTTCCTTATTATAATATATGTTTATCTTTCTTGTGGCTTTACGTGTCGTGTTAATGAATGAATGAAGTATTTTGTAACGTAAAGTGAAAGATAATGAAAGAGGAACATGAAGTAAGAATGCATGCATTATTGAATGATGAATGAACGAAGGAAAGGCTTGCAAGCACATATATGAGGAATCGGATAGCGTGCAATCGTTGATATTTCCCATGAGGTGAGCAACCCTGTTATTGCAAGAGACTCGGATAGCGTACCATCATTGATATTGCCCATGAGGTGAGCAACCCTGTTGTTGTAAGAGACTCGGGTATTGTGCTATCATTGAGATTGCCATGAGGTGAGCAACCCTGTTATTGCAAAAGACTCGGATAGCGTGTTATCGTTGAGATTAGGAATGAGGTGAGCAACCCTATGGTTGCAACAGACTCGGATAGCGTACAATCAATGGGATTGTTAATGAGGTGAGCGAACCTGTTGTCACAACAGACTCGGGAGAACGAACGCATAAAATGAACGAAAGTTAACAAATGTAATGGAAGATAATAATTATATTATCGATGTGTATGTATGTTGTATGGTCAAGAATGAATGTAAAGCGTAGTATGATTTGATAGAAAGTAGAGAACGGTTTTAACGAAAGAAATGTATGTTTTATTATAAAACTAGAACTCACTCAGCAACACTGACTTTTATGTGTTTCCAGTTGGCAGGTAATGATTGCTGAGGATGGCACGGGTGGCTACTCGGCTCTTTTGGGATGGCATTCTTTTTATTAATGTTTTTGCATTGTAATGCGAACAAACTACGTTTTGTAACGAATTTTGTATTAATTTGCAAAAGCATTTACATGGAAATGAAAGATTATTTTAAATGTTCCGCTGCGATGTTTATGAAATACGAATGTAAATATATGTTTTATGTGCGATGAGGAGCTAACTGTACGTGTCCTGGGAACGGGGCCTTACAAGTTGGTATCAAATTCAGGTTGAAGCGAAATGGGTAAATTTTCAAAATAAACCTTAAATTAAACTGAGAATAGGACAGAAAGGGAATGGGATGCCAATCTGAGTAGCTGCGTGCCATCAAGTATTTTCGTAAAGTTAACCAGTTTTATGTGCGCATGGTATGTGGTTATGTGTTGTATGTAGGTTTAGATACTGATATTGTCAGGACAAGTAATGCTTGGGGTATGAAGAGTAAAGTAAGTGGCTAATCACAACTGGCCACTGTAATTAGGGACTTACTATACTTGACATAAACTAAGTTGTTCCCTTGAATAACCATGTTGGTGTATAAATCTTTCAGTGTGCGTATGATGGCCGGTGGTAGATCTTCGAAAGCTTCACGGGTGGAGGTCACGGTGCTAAACCGCGACCCAAAAGAGGGAGACCCAGAGTTGAGAAGGTGGTTCATGTAGAACCAGAGATCCCTCATCCGGAGTGTGGCGATGAGAGCGCCAATTTGAGAGCCTCAGTAAAGGAGGCTGTGCTGGAAGAAGTTCATCAGGTTATGCAGACAATCCTACCGTCTATGGTGACCGAAGTGATGAAGGCAGTAAGTGAAGGAGAAAGAAAGGAGAGGAACAGGTCCTCAGGAAAACGAGAGCAACTGGAGCCTGAAACGGTTCTCTTGGATGATGAGGAAGAGGAGGAAGAAGAAAAGCCTGTGCAGGAGGTGGCACGAGGCTGTAACTATGGGGCGTTTATGAAATGCAAGCCCCCAACCTTTGATGAAAACGACACTACTGTTGCTGCTCACCGGTGGGTGAGGAAATGGAGGTTGTTCTTGATATCAGTGAGTGCCATGAAGATTAGAAGGTGAAGTTTGCTACCCACTCTTTTGTGGATTCGGCTCTGTGCTGGTGGGACAACATTGTCCAAGCCAAGGGTAGCAGGGCCATTAGGAGGATGAGATGGTCTGAGTTGAAAAAGTTGGTGATTGAGGAGTTTTGTCCTCATCGGGAAATGGACAAGGTCTAAAGGGAGTTCTTGCAACTGGAGGCAGGAACTATGACACACTAGCAGTAGATCACGAAATTCAACGAGATGACACGTCTGGTGCTAGATCATGTGACACCTCTGTCTTGAAAGATCAAGAGGTACATTCAGGTTTTGCCAGCGGATGTTCGTAGGCACATGATCGCTGCCCGGCCGAGCACGTTTAGGTAGGCGGTGGATTTGGCAAGGAGATTGTATGATGCGAGGACGGTGGTGGTGATTGAAGGTGGAAACAAGAGCGGTGGTGATCAAAATTGGAAGGGGAAGAGGTTTGGTCGTGGTGATGCTTCGACGGGTAACAAGAAGGCATGGGTGGACGACCGTCGTGTGGTCGCATCGGGTGTTGGTATAAAAAAGTGTGGTAGGTATGGGAGTGAACATAGCAGGGAATGTAGGTTGGGGTTGAATGTCTGCTTCAAATGTGGGAAGCCGGGGCATATAGCAAAGGACTGTCGTGTGGTCCGATGCTATAACTGTGGTGAAGAGGGTCACAGGAGTAGGGATTGCAAGAAGCCAAGGGCTGAGAGTTCTAGGGCGAAGAAGCCAGGAGGTGAAGGACCAAGGGCGAGCGCCAGGGCATTCACCATGATACAGGAGGAAGCTAGGACGGACCCTGATGTCATGTCCGGTATGTTTCTGTTGAACTAAACTTTAGCTTCTGTGTTATTTGATTCGGGTGCCAGTAAAAGTTTTATTTCTGCTGCTTTCTGTGCTAAGCTGCCTGTTAGTAGTAGACGTGTTAATACGCCCTTTGATGTAGAAACTAACATATGTAAGTCTACCAGGATTTTTGAAATGATAGAGAACTATGATGTGGAACTTAAGGGTCATAAGTTTCATGTTAGACTGTTTGTGATGACCTTAGGTGGTTTTGATTTGGTACTTGGGATGGATTGGCTGGCGGACTCTGAGGCGAATATTGTGTGTTGCAAGAAGATGATTCGGTTGACAGCGCCTGACGGGATTTTGATAACGGTTTATGGGGATCGAGTCACGACGATTCCAAAGGTGATTTCAATGGCGGTGGCGAGAAAGTGTATGAGGCGTGGGTGTAGTGCTTACTTGGCCTATGTAAAGGATGTGGATACGCCAATACCATAACTTTCCGATGTACCGGTTGTGTGTGACTTTCCAGACGTATTGACAGAAGACTTATAAGGAGTGCCATTTGACCGTGAGATTGAGTTTTAGATTGATCTGATACAGGGTGCCCAACTTGTTGCCAAGGCACCGTATCGATTGGCTCCAATGGAGATTAACGAGTTGATGGAGCAGTTACAAGAGCTGCTTGATAAGGGGTTCATTAGACCAAGTATCTCTCCTTGGGGTGCTCTGGTCCTGTTTGTAAAGAAAAAGGACGTTAGTATGAGGATGTACATTGACTACTGCGAACTGAACAAGTTGCCGGTGAAGAACCGATACCCCTTACCAAGAATTTAAGATTTGTTTGATCAGCTTCAGGGTGCCAGTTGGTTTTCAAGGATTTCGATCTGGTTACCATCGGTTGAAGGTGAAGGAGCAGGATATCCGGAAAATAGCTTTTCGCACGCGCTATGATCACTACAAGTTTCTTGTCATGTCTTTTGGTTTGACCAACGTGCCAGCTGATTTTATGGATTTGATGAACCGTGTGTGTCAGCCAATGTTGGATAAATCAGTGATTGTGTTTATTAATGATATCATGATTTATTCGAAGAGTGAGATTGAACATGCCGATCATATCCGGGAGGTTCTAGAGACGCTGAGGGGGGAGAAGTTATATGCTAAATTCTCCAAGTGCGCATTTTGGTTGCGTGAAGTTTAGTTCTTGGGACATGTGGTGAATCCTGATGGGATCATGGTGGACCCGACAAAGGTGGAGGTGAGTATGCAATGGAAGTCACCAAAGACGCCATACGGGATTCGTAGCTTCTTGGGTTTGGCGGGCTACTATAGAAGATTCATTCAAGACTTTTCCAAGATTGCTTCTCCACTGACTAAGTTGACCCGGAGAGATGTAAAGTTTGTATGGGGTCAGCCTCAAGAGAAGGCATTTGAAGAACTGAAGGCGAGGTTGACTCAAGCTCTTGTTCTATCATTACCCGATGGAAGCGAAGATTTGGTGGTTTATTCTGATGCTTCCTACTCGGGGTTGGGGTGTGTGTTAATGCAGAAAAGGAAAGTTATAGCCTATGCATCCCGACAGTTGAATATTCATGAGGTCAATTATCCTACTCATGACTTGGAGCTAGTAGTCATGGTCTTTGCACTAAAGATTTGAAGGCACTATCTCTATGGGACAAAGTGCACCATTTTCACTGACCCACAAGAGCTTGAAGGACTTCTTCGAGCAAAAAGATTTGAATGTGAGGTAGAGAAGATGGTTGGAACTTATAAAAGACTATGATTGTGAGATCCACTACCATCCGGGCAAAGCAAATGTGGTGGCTGATGCCCTTAGCCGAAAAGAGAGGCCCGAGCCGATTCGGGTGAAAGCATATCAATTGATCATGACCTCTGATGTAATAAACCAAGTCAAGGAGTTTCAAGATGAGGCACTGAAAGAAGATCATCTTAACTCTGAAAGGATAAGAGGTCTAGTTGGGGACTTGGGTGAAAACATACTTGGTGTTAAAACCCGGTCTGGACGGGTGTCAATTCCTCGTTTTGGGGATCTACGGGTGAAGATTATGGATGAAGCTCACAAGAATCGATACTCCATTCATCCTGGTGCCACAAAGATGTACCAAGACATGAAGAAGAATTATTGGTGGCCGGGTATGAAGCACGATGTGGTGGAGTATGTGAGTAAGTGACTTATTTGCTTAAAGGTGAAGGCCAAGCATCAAAAGCCGTATGGGAAGATTCAACCTTTGGATATACCGGAATGGAAATGGGAGCACATTACCATGGATTTCATTATGAAGTTTCCGCGTACTTCGAAAGGGTATGATGCTATATGGGTGATTGTGGACCGTTTGACGAAGAGTGCTCACTTCCTACCGATCCGCGAGACATATTCATCTGAGAGGTTGGCGGATCTATTCATCAAGGAAATTGTAACTCGTCATGGTGTGCTGATATCTATTGTATCTGATCGTGACACCCGGTTTACATCCAAATTCTGGAAGAAATTCCACGATGCCATGGGGACGAGGTTACATATTAGCATGGCTTAT